>PVJH01013007.1:0-62054 GCA_004026705.1 Nesogale talazaci | reverse complement strand
TTACTCTCTCTCTCTCTCTCTCTCTCTCTCTCTCTGTTTCACCTCATCATTGGGACTCTGTTGTGGAGTAAAGGTGTGGAGTATTTACCTAGAGTGCCGTTTTCTCTCTGTCAAAGGAATGAGGCCATTTCAAAGAATCTTGCACAGGGAAAGGGAGAAACGGACTTATTATGTAGTTGATGTCTTCATGGGATCTGTTCCTTATCATTTTCGACATTTGATCTAATATCATGGTCCTTTAGCGTTATGCATCAGATCTCCTTATTGGAACTTTGTGGTAGTCTATAGATAGAATATTGGCCTTTTTATGGAATAAACAATTTCCACAGTGCTTACATATGGCATTTGGAAGTGTGATGACTGCTTGAAAATCTTGGAGGAAATCCAACCCTCTATCACCCATTTAGCTATCTATCCATGTATTTTTTTCCCCATGTATCCATCCATTCTTCTACCAGACCTTCCAAAACGAATACAACGGTGAATCAAATGGAGATCTTTACTGTTACGGAGACTGCTTAATAGTGGGGGTTGATTTAGTGATTCTACCAACCTTTGCACAGGCATTTATTTTCAGATCGGTAACTACTTTGAAGGAAATGTGCAGGGCAGTATGAAAACGTACACAATAGAGAGCTATTTAAGGTTGGGAGTGGGACCAGGAAACCCTTTGGTCTGAGAATTACATAAAATGTCCCATTCACTGGGATAATTGGTGAACGCTTGAGTTGTCTCAAGGAATTAGCTAAAATCTGTATTGTGAAATTACCTATCCTGGGTAAGGATACACCAGGAGACCTCTCTCTGTGACATTCTGTAGAGAAGCTCTGAACCTTGATTTGTTTATGTGGGAATTAGACCACTACTTCAGGGTGGCTTCTTGTAGTTTCACAGAGAACTGCATCTCTTAGTTAATTATGAGCTGACTTCCCTTCGGGTTTGGGGGTTTCAGTTTGAGGTGGCACTTCTACAGTAGAGAGAATAGACAATGCCAGAGATAATGCAAGGATGAGACAATAGACTGACAATAAAACGGCATGGAAAGTCTTTTAGTAAGAGGCATTTGTGAGTGGAAAGCCAGTTTCTAGGGGCCCATGTTTGCGTCCATTCCCTCCTAGTTACCTCCATTACCCTGGGTCCATGCCTGGTCTTTTAAATCAATTCATTCCCTTCATGGAGGCAGTGCTTGCCCTTGTGGGGGAGATCATCTGCGGGACGTTCACAACAAGCATCAGTGGACTACACTTTGAGAAAAATGCTTTGTCAATTCTTTCCCCAACTTTCTGATTTCTTTACAAGCCCTGATTTCATCAAGGAGAAAGTCTTAGTTTCGTGCTAACTTGTCTTAACACAAATCTGGGCACTTAGTGAGCATCCCCTGAGTATTATAAAGGAATGTCAAGGAATTATGAGAACAAGGATATGTTTAACCTGTAGGCCAACTTTTTATTTGCACCTCATGCTCAGCCTGGTACTGTTCTTCCTCTGGACCTGACTTTGTATTGGCTGGTCCTCCTCTCCAGGAGCAGGAAAGGGAGTTCAGGGTCTCGCTAGACATGCCTGATGTGCAGAGTCAGGGGTAGGGAGGGCGGCCTGATGTGCAGAGTTGAAAGGCGCAGCATCAACAGTGCCTGGAAGAGAGGATACTGTTTATTCAGAAGTACTCCTCTGTTACTCATGACCATGGTTGTGCTTGTTTCGCTGATTTTTCATTAGTTTTGCTCAATCGGTGTGTCTCCTGAGTTTCTCTTCTTGGTTCACACGCAGAAAGTTGCCCTTCTGACTCAGAAGGGGAGCTCAGATCCCCACCGGGTTGCCTCTGAGTCCCTCGCTTTGAGCCTTGATATTTACAAAATAGACATCAATGAACTGGTTCAGGAGACGTGGCACCACCTTGTTCCTCGGTTTCATTGAGTCAACTCCGACTCAGAGTGATTCTGTGTACAAGGAAAGAAACAGTGCCTCGCTCCTCGTCAGCCTCACCCTGCCTCCTGGGTGCCGTAGTTATTGGACCAACCCATTGCCTTGGGAATCTTCCCCTTTTTCCTTACTCTCTACCAAGCATGATGCCCTTCTCTGGGGATTGGTCCTTCCTGATACCAGAAAGAGTACTGGAAATGGAACATAATTGAAGGATCTTTACCAGCAACACAATATTTTACATAAAGTGGTGCAGTATTATAACTCAACCATGCCCTCCTGCTGAGAGGGATCCTACTGCTGTTTCTTTCTTTCTTTCTTTCTTTCTTTCTTTCTTTCTTTCTTTCTTTCTTTCTTTCTTTCTTTCTTTCTTTCTTTCTTTCGCATCACTGCCCTCAGGTGGTGGGAGTAGGAGGCTCAGCCTTTGCTCCGTGGAGCTGGAATTGAACCTCCATCCCAGTGGGCTGCAGTCCCGCACACAACCACTACGCCACTGGGGCTCGGCTCCCTACTGCTGTTTCTTCCTTTCTTCTAATCCAGAGACTAGACTGACATTGTGATTGGGTCTTTGAAGATGAAAACGACACAGCCTGGCGCTGGAAGAGCCTCCTGGCCATTGGTGTGGAGAACAACACACGGCCAATTCGTTCAACTACGTGATGGAAAGTGCTACACCAACCGGGTCAAAATGCTCTGCGTGGCGCCCCTCCTGCTTGGAGGGGTGGGGAAGATTCCCCAGAGGCGGTGACATTTTGGGAACAGTCTTCCAGGAGGTGTAGGAGTTCCCAGATTGACAAGGGGGTGGCAGTGGGGGAGGATGTTTCAGGCAGAGGATGCCTAAGTTGAGACACGAAGGAGAACAGGGCTCACACGGAACAGGAAGGAGGGTGTGCTGCCAGAGGAGCCCCACGTCAGATTGGAGGCTGGGGACTTTGTGAAGGCAGTGTACCGGACTAGGAAGTGGTTGTCATTGTTTTAAAGCAAGATGTGTGTGGGTGAATGAAATGGCCAGATTTTTCTTTGAGAAGCAGGAGATAGGCTTTGAAATTGTATTTGCCATGACTCAGATTCTGGAATCCTCGGCCTATGGGAATGGAGGTCAGGTAGAGGAAGCTGTGAAATGACCATTGCTGTAACAGGGACCCATTCCCACAGCACCCTGGAGCTGTTTGCTGATGCTCGCATCCGAGGGAGACATTCGGATATTTATGTCAGTCATATTGTTGATTGTTCTATTTTGGGGGGTGGTTACTAGGTTATTTTTGTGATTCTAATAATAGGGATATCTCTCTTTATTGCATCTTTCGGCACTGAGAGCCGCAGGAATGATTTTTCCTCTGAAAGGAATCCTCCCACTCTCTTCCTCCCTCTCCGCCGTTGTCACTTATCCAGTGGCACGTGTTTATTGAGCACGTGCTGCATGCAGTGACAAATGTATATGTTGGGGTCAGAAAGGCATTGTTCAAATATTCATATGTGCTGCGTGTGACCTTGAGCAAGTAACTTAGCCTCTTGGAATTCTTTCTCTCTTCACCCTCCCCCCCCACCCCCCCTTCATGGGTAAAAGGAAAGAATCATAGTACCGAGTTCATTGGGCACGTTCCAAGTGTTTCCTTAGCACCTGACCCTGCACTTAATAAATGGGGGTTATGTAGATTATTCCTAGGGCTGGACACAGTGGGGAGGTCCTTGTCTTTACTGAGTCACTTATCTTGTTGTGGAAGCAAAGTAAATGTTCCTGAATGAGAAGACAGAGCAAGAATGGATGTATTTATATCTGTAGTCAAAACCAGGAAGTACGGCTTAAAAGGGGGCCATCGAGAGAAGTGATTAGTTGAGGTCAAATCCCCCCCTCATGAAAGGAAGGAAGGAAGGAAGAAATTCTTTACTATTGAGTCAATTTTTATGCAGAACCGCCGTATGTGGTTTCCAAAGCAGTAATCTTGGTGGAATCACACTGCTACCACATTTTTCTCCAGCAGAGCTGCTGGGGAGTTCCATCCAACCACCTTCAGGCTTGCAGTCAAGCCCTGAACCACTGTGTCACCAGAGTTCCTATACCTGGGTAGTGCTTTCTTTAAAAATTCTTTCATACAAAATAATAATAATAATAATCATAATAATTTATAAATTATCAAGGGTTCGTGAGGGAGGGCAGGTGGTGAGGGAGGGGAAAAACTGAGGAGCTGATACCCTGGGCTCAAGTAGAAAGCAGATGTTTTAAGAACAAGGTTGACAACAAAGGTACCATTGTGCCAGACACAATGGATGGATGGATGGATTGTGATAAGAGTTGTACGAACCCCCAATAAAATGACTAGAGAAAAATTCTTTCATGGTTCAATCACAGGCTTGAATTTGTCAAAAATCAAGTTGTTATCTGTGCTGACCTCATCTGCTGACCTGGTTTTAAAAATATATTGATGGCATTTTAACTTGCATGAAGTCTGTCCATCCCATACTTTAAATTTAGGTCTTTCCCCCAACTTGTTGGTAGAAAGTATATGTGCTCTGCCAGGTTAAAGGAGAAGCAGGCAGTTGTGTGGGTCAAGTAGAGGGTGAAGTTTGAGGGTGTGCTTCCTGTCTTCTTGGGGTGGCAAGGGTGGTGATTTTTAGGTGTCATTGAATGTCTTCCTCCTTTCCCAAATGGTGAGGGTAATTCTCCAGTTTAGGTAATGCTGCAAGTGAAATATTTGAATCATATAGCTTTGTTGTTTGGTGGAGGACAAATTGATGGTTGGCGGTATTGATAATTTTGAGTCCAAGGATGAATTCAGACCACTAGGAATGGCATTTAGCATGGGAAGGGACCTTTTTATTTAACTCGAGTGATTGTCTCTTTGAGATTCACTTTCTAGTGTTCCTAGGATTAAGTCTACAGAATTTGTTGTTATTATTGTTGTTATTAGATGCCATACATAGTGACCATGTATACAACGGAATGCCTTACCACCTCTTATGTCCGGTGCCCATCGCGTTTGAGTCCATTGTTGCAGCCTGTGCCAATCCATCTTGTCAAAGATATTCCTCTTTTTTGCTGATCCTCTATTTCGCCAAGTATTCCAGCTATACTTCTTTCAAGACAGATTTGCTGATTCTTTTGGTATTCCACAGTACTGCCAATATCCTTCTCCAGCATCACAATTCAAATGCATCCATTATTCGTTGGTCTTCTGTCTTCAGGGTCCAACTTTCACAGGCACACGAGGCAATCGAAAGTAGAGATGGCTTGGATCAGGCACACTTTAATCCTTGAAGTAACATCTGTGCTTTTCAACACTTTAAAAGAGGTCTTGTGCAGCAGATTGACCTAATGTAATGCATTGTTTGATCACTTGACTGTTGTCCGTAAGCATTGATTGTGGATCCAAGAAAGACGGAATCCTTAACAACTTTAATGTTTTCTCCATTTATCATGATGGACCAGTTGTGAGGACTTTAGTTTTTCTCATATTGAGTTGCAATCCATCTCAAAGGCTACAATTGTTCATCTTCATCAGCAAGTGTTTGCAGCCCTCATCATTTTCAGCAAGCAAGGTTATGCCACCTACATAATGCAGGTTGTTAATAAGTCATACTCTACTTGCTGTTCTTCCTCTACTGACTAACTCTACATGTGGAATGTAATATATACTCAATTAATGTGTGTTACCTGACTGGATGTCTCATTGAAAAATGAAGAGAGATGTTATCTGACTTTGGTTTTGATACTAGTTTTGTCATATCTTGATTGTGATATCTTGGAAGTGACCTGGATCACTTCCTAGTTTACCAGTGCTAGTTATTTTTTTTTAACCTCCAATTTTTGCATTCTTTAGAGTCTGTTGGGAAGTGAGCAGTCACACGTGTGTGAATGACTTGCCTTTAATTTAGGTAGCACCTCAGGTTTTGCCCATGTTTACTTTTGAAGATCAACGATTGCTTTGTTGTCTTTGGTTTGTTCATCAGAGACCCTAGTAGACTGGAGGGAAAGACTGTTTTAAAAGAACATAAAATGAATGCTATAAAATACCCTATCAGTGGGCTGAGCCCCGGTGACGTAGTGGTTGTGCGCGGGACTGCGGCCCACTGGGATGGAGGTTCAATTCCAGCAGTGGGGCTGGGCCTCCTATTCCCACCACTGGAGAGCAGTGATGCCCCCCCAAAAAAACAAAACAACAACAAAAAACACCCTATCCGCAGTACAAAAATAATTAAATTGTTATAGATATTAATTGTATAATTTACATATGTATAATTAGGTAATATTTAATTAACATACACAACAAAATACTATACAGCAATGACAGTGAACAAATGGTAACTATGTACAGCATAGATGATTCTCACAGCATAGGAAGCTCACAGTGAAAGAAGCTCACCCCAAAGAGGACATTCTATAAAATCCCAAGTAATTATAATTATTGCTGCTAGAAATTAGAGTGGTGATTATGCTTGGTGGCACTGGAGAGGAACTGGAGGGGGCTTTTCAACCTTGAAGGAGAGTTCTGTCCTTGATCTTGCATCATGAGGTCTGCCACATGCATCTAGATCCCTCTTGGATGTTCAATTCAAACTATACTTCTCAAGCTGACAGTAAACCCAGGAGAGGCTGTTGTTATTGTCACAGAACTCATTTAGTTACTGACTAGAGTGTTCTATTCACTATCCTGGGTGTTGGTTGCATGGATGTATTTAAATTAGGAAAATTCATTGAGCTTGTGTCCATTTTCTGTTCCATATAATATCACACCCCTCACGTAGAAAAGCAGCAAGTCTTAAATCTCTGAAGCTGAATCTGAGACATTTTAGTTGAGATGTTTTCAGTTTTGTGCACAGAAGTCAAATCCATGCGGGAGACAGGCACCTTCTGGAGCCACCCATTGAGAGATGGTGCCATTTGCCTACTTGGAGGGGACATCTGTTTCTCATTTCAATGTTGCCCATCGGTTGCAAACTGTAGAACAAGAAGCCAGGCATTCAGATACATTTCCCTTCCAATGATTTAGCTCTGTTCAGATCGGGGAACCTCGAGCCTCTCAACTATTTTATAGGGCTTAAGATTGTAAACTTTTGATCGTAATGATCCATCCCACTTCTGAGACAGAGAAGCCTGGATATCTCTGCGGCCTCACAGTCAGTGCACCTGATCCTGATTGGTCAGGCAGCCTGCCCCACAGTCATGGTGAGGCCTCAGGCTCCTCCATCTGTGACTCTGCCCGCTTCTATAACCTAATTGTTTTCTTCATTTGGCTAATGGAACATGAGAAAGCTTACTCATTTCACAACCCCTTCAGCCTGGAAGGGAGGGACACATACCACTTCTCACTTGGTGTGTGTGTGTGTGTGTGGCCAGAATACAGACAAAGGCCCCTCCAACTGTGGAAGAAAAAGGCTGGGGCAGAGAGACAGACTCATGGTTTCAGTGAAGTTAGCAAACCCAGTTCCATTCTCACAACCCATGACTTCTGTTTTCTCAGAGATGATGTGTACATTTTTATGTCTAGTTGATTTTGGTAGATCCGAGTCATGAAACGTTAGATCTCTTTATCTTATCAGGCATACTAAAGCATGTTTGGGGGTAGAACAAGGTCTCTTTGTGTGAGGGAAATAAAGAAGCACTACTCTGGTTTTTAGATATGAGAACAATCTGATTCTTGCCCGAATTTCCAGTTTTGAAATCAGTTGGAATTCTGCCCTTTTCTGGTTGTGAGTGGGCATTTATAAGAGAGGAATCACCCAATTAATTTTTTTTCCTTTGCTCTCTTGTCTTCTCTTCTATGGAAGTATCCTCTGGTGGTTTGTAGGCTCATGTAATGGATCAACTATACATTGTTGTACCTCAACATCTCAAAATCCATTGCCAACTCGTCGAATCTGATTCACAGAGAACCTACAGGACAGAGTAACTGGTCGTAGAGTTTTTGAGGATGACCATCTTTATCAAAGCAGACAGCCACGTCTTTGTCCTGTGGAGCTGGTGACCTGCCTCATAGTTAATAGTAAAACACTTACTTAATCACTTCAAACTAAACAAACAAACAAACAAACAAAACAACAACAAAAACCAAGATAGTTCCCTGCCATCAATGCAGATTCAGATCCATTCTTTAGATGTTGTTAGATAGCACTGAGTTGGTGCCGACTCATGTTGTTGTGAGGGGCCTCAGCGACCCCAGGCACAACAGAATGAAACACTGCCTGGTCCTGTGCCTCTCACAACTGTTCTTATCTTTAAGCCCATTCATTGCAGCCAAGGTGTCCATCCATCTTTTTGAGGGCCTCCCTCATCTTTGCGACTCCTCTACTTGACCAAATATCGATGTACTTCTCTAGGGACTGGTCTCTCCTGAAAACATGTCCCAAGTGTGCAATACGAAGTCTGGCCATCATTGCCTCTAAGAAGCATTCTGGGGCTGAGCCCTGGTGGCGTTGTGGTTGTGCCCAGGACTGCAGCCCACTGGGTTGGAGGTTCAAATCCAGCAGTAAGGCTGGGCCTTCTACTCCCACCACCAGAGGGCAGTGATGCCCGAAAAACAAAAACAAAAAAAGAAGCATTCTGGTTATGCTTCTTCCAAAAGCGGTTTGTTTATCCTTTTAGCAGGAGTTGGTTCTGAGTCTATGCTCAGCAGCGACAACACTTCCTGGTCTTGTACCAGCCTTACAATTGTTGCCATGTTTGAACTCATTGTTGCAGTCACGGTATCATTTCATTTTGTTTAAAGCAGCGGTTCTCAACCTGTGGTTTGCAACCCCTTTGCGGGGTTGAAGGACCCTTTCACAGGGGTTGCCTAAGACCATCAGAAAACACATATTTCCAATGGTCTTAGGGACAGAGACAGTGCTCCTCTATCTGTCACCAGACAGGTCTGCCCACATGCAGATACACCCACCTATATCCAGTGTGAAGACTGTTACCCATGCTACACCATGCATCAAGACAAAATTTCATTTATTTGTCATGAGAAATAAATAATTCACAATATATAATTGCATATTGTTTTGTCATGGATAACTGTGCTTTAATTAAGTTCAATTTTTAACAATGAAAATATATCCTGCATATCAGGTATTTACATGACAATTCATAACAGTAGCAAAATGAAGTAGCAAAGAAAATAAGGTTATGATTGGGGGGCAACCACAACATGAGGAACTGTGTTAAAGGGTGACATTAGATTGAGAACTACTGGTTTAATGGCTTCCTCCTTTTCAAGGACCCTCTATCTTACCAAGTCTGATGCCATTCTCTAGGGACTTATCTAAGGTGACTGAGTTTTAATCTCTCCATTACTCCTTCTAAGACTCAGAAAGTTCTGGCTGGGTAAATCAAAGTAAAATGATACAGCTAACTTTAATATTTTCTCCATTTATCATAATCTTGCTTATTGAGTTACGTGTGAGATATTTGGTTTTCTTGATATTGAGGTGTTACCTGGACTGAAGACTGTCATTTTTGAGTTCATCAATGGGTACTTCAAGTCCTTTCTTTCAGCAGGTCATACTTTCCAGAAATTGATCTTACTTTATTTGTAATGCATGCATTCTTATCACCAACAATTATCAATACATCTTGATGGCATATTTCAGACAGCAAAAATTGGTAGAAATTCTTTCAGTTCTTCATTTTGGGCATAAGTGGCTAATACAAACATTAGAATAACAGCTGTGTTAAAATAGAAGGCTAAATACTAAAAGGGTATATGTGTTGTTAGCTAAGTGGGAACTGGAATATGGAACTCTGAAAGAAAAGGGCACTTGACTTATGAATTATAATTCTTGCTATTTAATAGAGATATTAATTTACAATGAATTCCTGTTAGACTCGGGAATATTTGTATTCGCTCTCTCTTTCTCTCTCTCCTCCTCCTCCTCTTCCTCTTCCCAATGGATAGACAGTCCCATGGAGACAGCAATAGGACTGACAGTTCTGGGGGCAGAATGGGAGTGGGGAGGTGGGGGTGAGTGGTGAGTCAATAACGATGGGGACAGGGGAATAGTAAGGATTCTAAAATTAATGGTCAGAAAGGTGTAGCTTTTCTGGTCATGTCTTATTAATCAAATAGTATCTGTCTGTGTATGTTAGAGAAACAAATCCATAGACACTCTTTTATATAAGAAAGAGCTTTTTATATAAGAGTAGTTGAATATTGAGAAAACATTCCATCCCAGTCCAGATCGAGTCCGTAGATCCAATACCAATCTATAAATTCCTCTTTAGCCTCACAAAACACATGCCATGATGCTGAATACAGGAAGATCACAGGCAGTGGGTGGGAAATCTTGTGGATCCAGTGTTGTTGTAAACATCTCAGCACTGGCAGTGGTCTCTAAATGGTTTCTCTGGCTCCAGAGGTCTGGCTCCATCTGGCTCCTCACTCCATGTGTCTTGCAGGTAGTGAAAAGACAGAGAGAGGGAGGGAGAGAGAGAGAGACCACTTCCATGGATGAAATATAGGAGTTCCCAGAATCCTCATGCTCAAACAGAGGCCACATTGGCTATATCCTGATTGATAGGCTAGACTCGTAATGTACCCCTACACTCTTAATCCTCAAATCGACACTAGATTATGTAACTACCACAGTACCCGAGAGAAGTTACTAAGACGTGAATGTGGGGAAACATGGCAGTGGGGCAGGAGAAAAAAAATTAAAAGGGGAAAGAAGAAGAAAAAATAGGTAGATATGTATATATATAAATATAGGTGTATTTGTTTATATATGCATATATACACATAAATGCAACAAGGAAGCAGATGGACTTCGAGCCTCTACTCGAATCTTACCTAAGTACAAGAATGATTTGTTCCAATACTGTGGCATTGTATGATACTTACCTTCCCAACATGGTTGCTGAAGACAAAGTGGGTGCAGTAGCAAATATGAAGAAAGTTGATGGTGCCTGGCTATTGAAAGATATAGTGTCTAGGGTCTTAAAGGCTTGTGGTTAAACAGGTGGTCATCTAGAAGGGAAGCAACAAAGCTCACATAGAAGAAGCATACCAGCCTGTGTGATCATGAGGTATTAATAGGAATAGATATCAGAAGTTCAAAAACAAGCAACCAAATTGATGTGGAAGGGTGTGGATGTAGTGGAGACTCAAAACCCACCTGTAATATAATTGAGTAGTCCCTTTCAGAAGGGCCACATGGAAGGAATGATAAATCCAGGGTGTGATTTAGCACTTATGAAACACATAATTATTCTCTAGTTCTTTAATATTTCCTTCCCTTGGTATTATGGTTTTTCTCTTACCTCATTAATCTTGTTAGATTTGTGTATGTTCATTTGTATAATTATTGTAGTTCCTTACATGAAAGACAAGACAGATAACCGTTCAGAAACAGTGATGGGTTTCTTCCCTGAGTGTATAGGAAGAGGGCCTGGGGAGGGGGAGGGGGAAAGGGGGAACTTACAGTATTGATGACTGTATAACTCCACTTGAGGGGAGCAAACAATAGACTTGTATGTGAATGGATATATTGAGGGTGTATAAGACAGCAAAAAATAAATAAATAAACAATGAGGATAAAAAGGATTCCTGGGGGATGGGGTGAGGAAGGGAGAGGATAAAGGGGATCTAATATCAAGGAGCTCAAGAAATAAAATGTTTTGAAACTTACTGTGATAGCAGTTGTACAATAGTGCTTCATGTGATTGAACTATAATGTCATGATATGTGTAAGAGCTCCCAATAAAAAAACTATCCCCCCTCTGGGAAACAACTGATCTTTCTTACAGGCATGTGTAATTATCCTAGCACTGATAGTACAGTACTTCTAGATAGATTTTGAGGTTTTCTTTTTGAAGCTGATTATTATGCCATTCATCTTCAATATGCCATTCCGGGCATAGCAGACCAAATAATTGTCCCAAGCACACTAGCCAATACCATTCCATCTTGGCTTATTAATGCCTTGGATAGTAATGTCTGTGTATTACATTTCATTTTACTGAAAAAAACTTCTTTTTATGTTTTGGGTGAACATTCATAGAGCAAATTTGTTTTCCATTCAAATATTTATTCAACTTTTGTTCTGGGAGGTTGGTGATAAACACCGGTCTTTCCCTGGTCCTCAGTCTCTCAGCCACATAGTACCTTAGCCTTTGATTCCATGGGCTAGGAAGCAGCCTACCTGTCACTCTGTCTCACGGTCCTATCACCTCTCCCTGGTCAGAAGAGAAAGTATCCCATAGTCTTGGCTCTGAGTCTCGGTACGATAGTATCTGGTGCATCTGGTCTTGGGCATCCTCCTTCAGACAGAGATTTTGGATATTCTCTTCCAAGTTTCTTACTCCACGGCCACTCCTCCGTATAGCCAGGGTATGGTAATGAAAACTGCCCACTCCTCCGAATTAGTGTTACATGCGTCCTATTTGCATAGTCCTGCCCAATCATTTGGTGGGAGTTACAGAACCTTGGGTGGAAAAACCATATTAAGAAATTTCACTCCACCACAGCATCTTAGACCCTCCTTGCAAATGTTTAAGACTGTAGTCACCGCTTACTACAGTAGAATATAGAACATTATCTTTGTGACCTGAGTTATGGTCATTGCTTTCGCTGTCCTTGCTTGTGGCCCCTGAGCTTCAGCCCAGTGACTTAATTCTCACAACTTGTTTGATTATGCCTAAGAAGTTTTCATGTATTTCTCTCTGCTTATTGCTTACCCACACTCATATTTAGGTTTGGCAGAGATTATTTCTACACGTATATTTGCATGTGCTGTAAACGTGTGTGCAATAGATGTTTGCAGCTGTTCCTTCTCATTTTAAGCTGAGCCATGGCAGCACATGAAGCTTTTGAGGGGCATCTCTTTGAAAGTCATAGTCTGAGTGCCCCCTAACCTCATGCTTCCTGTTCTGACACTACAAGGGGGCTTCAACAGTTTGTGGCCAAATTCCATTCTTTCTTAATTCAAAGTTTCCATGAATTGAAAAAAACACACACACCACACACAAAATTCCTTATATATCAGCTAATGTTCCACTGCTAATCATAAGGTCTTGACCTGGCTAATTCATTATGATTCTTTTCCCTGGTCTGATGTAGTCTAGAAGTTCTGTCAAGCTTGTCAACCATGGGCAATCCTGCTGGTATTTGAAATAACAGTGACACAGCTTTTAGCATCTCATTCAATTGTAGTAGCTTCAAATAATAACTTTTATTTGGCTCTTGTTTGGGTGTCAATTCTCTGGGCTATTCTCAGCTAGTTGGTCATTTTGCTTAGGTGGGGTTTTCCTGTTCTTGGCAGGGCTCACGCTCACGGCTGAGGCTTCAACTAAGATCCCTTGGGCACCTGGGACCCTTCTCTCTACCCAAACTCCAAATAAACTCACTGCCGTCGAGTAGCTACCAACTCATAGAGCCCCTATAGGACGCAGTAGCACTGCCCCTCTGAGTTCTTGAGATTGTTTGTCACGGCTTATGGGAATAGAAAGCCCTGTCGTTCTCTGTGGAGCGCTGTGGTTTTGAACTCTAGACCTTGCTGTTAGCAGCCCAAGGTGTAACCGCTATGCCACCTATCAGGCCAACTCACTTGAGCTTGCTCACAGAATGACGATGGATGGCCAGTGTGAGAATAGCTAGTGAAAGTGCTCTTCAGGGCTGGGTTCTGAACATGCACAGCTTCCTTCAATAGGGTTGGGGAGACGATGGAGTCTGCAATATGCTTCCAGGTCTCTTCATTGATTTCAAACTGTACCCCCTGGTGGGGCCTCATCCCTGGTCCTGTCAAAGAATGGACCTAGTTACTATGTAGAGTCATAGGCCATATCTTACCAGAACTGCAACACCATTTACAAAAAGTCCTAATCTAACGTGAGTGTAGGGTCAGGGGAATGAGTGGCTTACTCAGTGAATGGCTGCACAGTGAAATACATCCGCATGCTTCACCTTTCCTCCCCTCATGTCTGAGAGAACTGGAGTTCCCACCTTATACTGTTTTCAGTGACCCTCTGGTTGGCCTTGAGTCACAGCACATTTATGTGTACTAGGCTGACTTATTGCCCAGTCTTGTGCTATCTTCATGATCCTTGAGGTTGGAATCAAATGTTGTAGCTGTTGTGTTGATTTGCTTTATATAGGGTTTCCCTCATTTTGGGGGTCGTCTTCTTCACCAAAGATGAAGCCAGTATTTTACTAGTAGTGACTGGTCTTTTCTTATAACCTACCCAAAGGAAGGTAGCACAAGTCTCACCATCCTGACTTCTAAGGAGCGCTCTACTTATATGTCTTCTAAGATGGATTTGCTTTTTTCTTTTGGCAGTCAGTGGGATAGTCAATATTCTTCACCAACACCATGTTTCACATGCATGGATTTTTTCCTCTGTTTTCCTTTTGTATTGTCCAGCTTTGGCATGCAGATGAGGTAATTTTAAAAAGTCATGGTTTGGGGTCAGGCAGACTTGAGTCATCTAAGTGGCATTTTGCCTTATAAAACTTAAAAAAGGTCTTTTGGAACAGATTTATCCAGTACAATATGCTCTTTGATTTTTTGATCGCTGCTTTCATAGATGCTGACAATTGATCCAAGTAAAATGAAATCCTTGACAGCTTCCAGTTTTCTTCATTTTTCACAAATGGTATTGTTCCTTGATTCAGTTGTGAGGATTTGGATTTCTTAATTGTCAGACAGACTCCAGACCAAAGACTGTATGTAGTCTTTGAACTTACACTATATTGACCTTCCACTCTGGGAAGAGTTTTCTTGAATGCTTCTAGATGTGTACAAACTCATGGAAGCATTGTGAAATCATCTTAGCAAATCATGATCAGCTTTAAAAAAAATAGAATTGAAAACACTGGACTTCATCACAGTCAGGGACGGTATCTATTGCTTCATCAAATTCCAGGTATGGATAAATCGGTTAAGACGCAAAATGTTTCTTACTGTAGGTAATGATTGACAAGACTTGAAAATCATTGTAAACAGTAAAGACACTAAGACAGTAGGCCCTGAGGATATGAAAGTGATCCTGAACTGTTGATTTTCTTTCTTCAAGGATTAAGTACATGATTTTGAATTCTTTGTAATTAGAAGTTTTAGCAATGATTATTGCGATAATCATCTTTGAACTTTAACATATCATAGACAGAAACTATTTTTCCAAATAATGTTTTCGGTACAGTGTGAGGTCTTTCTTCGCTCTTTCTTCATGGGATTGTTGATTTTGATGCCACTCCCTGACCTGACCTTTATGGAGTGTTTAAGAACTTCCTGCAGAGCTGGCAGAGAGACCTCCCTCTCCTGCTGAGAGAAGGAGCTGGGGGTGGGGGTGGGGTAATGTGGGTTGAGAAAAAAAGTGTTTCATGAGCAGAATCCGCACAGAGGGAGGGAGGAGGAGGTGGGTAGGGGCTGTTCAGAGCTGACAGAAGATGAGGGAGCAATGTGCCAGCAGGGAGGTGGGTTGAATCCCCAAGGCGGGGCTCCGCCGAGGACAGCCTCCAGCTGAGTTTTTCAAAAGAAGAGGCTTCAGTGTGTGTTTGTATTGTCTGTCTGGGGTCCTGTATTGTGTGAGCCCAAATGGCAGCTTGCTTCATTCTATTTCCCGTCTGCCCATCTCTGATTTGGGGCCTGAGGACAGGGCATTCCAGATGGGATAAAAAGTGAAGCTGAAGGAAAATAAGAAATCAAGGTTAGGCCCATCCCTGCTGGTGTGGTTGTTCTCCTTGAAGCTCCTCGCCGGTCCTTAAAAAGCAGCAACAACTCATTGCTGGTGTGTCAGTTCCAACTTATAGTGACCCTACAGGACAGAATCTAACCGTGTCCCCTAGGGCTTCTTAGGTTGTAATCTTTGCCAAAACCAACAGCCACATCCTTGTCCCACGGAGCGACTGGTGGATTTGAACTGCTGACCTTCCCATTAGCAGCCTGGTGCTGAACTACTTTGCTCCCAGGGCTCCTTTACAATCCTTTCGAGGGCTTAGTTGGAGAGACAGACCAGGGGAAGTCTCTCTTTTCCTGGAAGCTTAGTTTTAAAAAAGACTTTCAAATGATGCTGACTTGACTTGATTTTATTGAGCACTTAGTATAGGCCTGTTGCTGTTCTAAGAAGTTTACACATAGTAACTCACTTAGTTCTCATGATAGCCTTAGAAGGTTACTACTGTTATTTCCAGTCACAGTGAAGCAAGCTGAGGTGCCAAGAGTTATGAATTTTTTTTGAAAGCTCTCCAGAATTAGCATCCAAACATGGATTGGGTCTCAGGATCATGTACAAGAAATGTTGTTGTAGAAAGTTGTCAAATTGGCTTCCAATTAATGGGGACCCTACACAATGGAATGAAATATTGCTTGAATGAGTGAAACATTGCCACTTTCCGAGTCTTGGCATGTTTGAATTCACTGTTGTGGCTACTGGATTGATCCATCTTGTGTGTGTGTGTGTGTGTGTGTGTGTGTGTATGTGTTGGTGAGAGAGATCCAAGTAAGTTTTATGAAAGTTAGAAGCACTTTCAGGTTCTACAGTAAATGGAACGCAGTCCAGTTGTGAGACCACAGCAGGGCTGTGCTTCATTGTGTAGCAGCCACTGGGAGAGCTCACCAGAGCAAAACCTCTGGCTTTTCAGGGACTCTTTGGGAGGCGTGATCGAAAATACTGGTGGACCCCATTGGCTGAATCAAATTCACTTGGCTTAGACGAGCTAATCCAGGTGTAATGCCCACCTAGGTGTACCACCCTTACCTGGCCAGGAGTTCGAACCTATAAAATTCCCCCCGAAGAGGTATGGATCCAAATCTTTGGGATCCTGGGCAACGACATTTTAGCTGCTCCCTGCTGGCAAAAGGGGTGAAGTGGGGCTTTGGGTCCACATCCTTCCTACTCTGTTGGAAGGCGCTGTCCACTCAGGGTCTAGGATGGGTAAAGTTGAGGTGGTCCAGGAGCTGGTGTTCCTGGAGGTGGCATACTATATTGATCTACCTTATCGAGGGTCTCCATCATCTTTGCCAAGCCTCTTAACCAATCATGATATTGTTTTCTAGCAATTGGTCTTTCTTGATGATGATATGTGCCGACTTAGTGAGTTGAAATCTTGTGGTCCTCACTTCTATGGCTGTAGCACCTGAGAATTGATGATGGCGACGAGAAAGATAGCAGTGGTGACGATGAAGACAGCAAATACTAGAATACTTGCAATGAACTGGGCATTTCGCAACTTTATCCTTCTGAATCTTTACCCTGTAGCGAGACTCGTTAATGGTCTTGTCTCCATTTCATAATTAAGGAAACAGGTTTAGAGAAGATAAAGGACTTGCAAATGAACAGTAGGCACTAGATTAAATTCAGGTTTGTCTGAATCAGACTCTGAGCTCCTAGCCACTCAAGTATTGGAAACAGAGCATAATGGGGGGTGGGGGATGGGGGCCCCGGAAGTTCCTGGAGGAGTGAAGGGGAAATAGCAACCAAGTAGGCTCTGGAACATGTTAGGAGTGCTGATCCTTAGGGCTGGAAAAGATGCTTACCACCTCAGTGGGTAAAACTGGCAACATTTGATGGGAAGTAGAAATTCCCCAGTGGGAGAACTATTTCCATGAATGCCCCCTTCCCAGGTGATCATTTGCATATCTGTAAATTTTAGCTGGAGCTATGAATAGAAAATTCAGAAGTGGCTTCTAGGCTGTGGTGTTTTATCCTTTAGTGGTCATGTGACCACAGACGGTTGCTTCCTTTAAACCACTTGCCTGTAAGGGCAAAATGAGTACTTAAGTTCCGAGTCAGTTGGATGGATTGCATAGGGTGGGCGCTTCCACGGAATTTGAAAGCCTCACCGTAGGTTTGTAATTTGTTGAGACACTGAGCTTCGTGCTTCATGCATGTGTCCATATGTGATGACCACAGCTGACCGGCGCTACATTTCATATTGCTAACTGCTATTGAGTCAGTGCCAGACACACGATGACTCTATGCACAGTGCAATGAAGTATTGTATTGCCTGGTCCTGCCGTCCATGATGTTCTACGGCAACCCCTGGGCTTGCACTAATTTTTAAAGTTGATCACCAGGCCTTTCCTTCTAGTCTGACTTAGTCTGGAAGCAATACTGTACCCCGCTCAGCCTCGTAATAGCACACACGCCTCCAGTGGCAGTTAGATGGTTGTTGTGTGTGACCTACATGGATCCCTGGCATGGAACCTAAGAAGTCTACCCTACACCACCACAATGACTCTTCTATTTTACTACAAAAGCTAAGGCTTAGGGACATTACATAGCTTGCCCCAGGTCTCAAAACTTGAAGAGGGAAGTCAAATACAGGGAATAGGAGTCTGAAGCTCGTGGGTTTAGCTATATTCTGCTAGTAGGTGTGACTAGCCTTTGGCTTGGGCTCCTCCAGGATGTGTTCTGCCATCTTCAAAGTAACATTGCTATCTCCCACATGGATCCCAGTCAGCTGCTGTAGCTCCTAGGACCACATCCCCATAGGACAACTAGAAAGCAGGAAGCGAGGAGACTGAAGACAAAAGCTTTTTCTTCAAGTATCTCATGCCATTCCTGTTTGTCATGCTTATGGCAGACATCTTTTGGACTTAAGGCAGACATTCCTGTGAACTGCCATGAGGAAAGAGAGAGAGGAGCGTGTCCTTCCTGATGTCTGTGAAGCTCTGAACCATCCAACTTTAGCACTGGCTCCGCAAGTTTTATTGATCTGTAATTAATTCCCTTGGGATGTAAGCCATCTTAAGGTGGCTTTTCTAGTACCTGCAGCTGAATATACTGCATCTCATATTATTTCAGATTATACCTCAACGGAGTGTAAATGATTATTGCATCTCCTTCTCCTTTTGTTGCAGTGGGCCATTGAATTAGGGGAACAATAGACCATGTCAGTTTTGCCACCGGCTCAGATCCTGGTCCGTTTTTGCTCTTATCTTTAAGCATTGTTTGAGGCTGCTCCACGCAAACACAGGTCTCTTCAGAGTTAATCACAGAGTTTATACATGACATTTGTCCCTGTCGCCACTCCCCCCCCACCCCCCACCCCCCCAGCCATCCACCTCTTTTGGCTTTCTCTTCTTGTAGTCTCTACTCACTCTCCAGCAGCTGTTGGTTCTGCTATCCAGAAAGGTTCAGGAGTTTGTTTTTTAAATAAGAATCTAGGTATTGCCCAGTATTGAATGTAGATTTTTCTCAGGGTCAGCGGTACAGGTGGGCATTCTTTACTTTGAAGTTTCGACCTCCAGGCCTTCTTTCTACCCCAAGTCATTGTCTCCTTTGAAGTTCCAACCCCTCCCCGGCTTGTTTTGATCACTCTCCAGGAAGATTGTTCTTATTATTTCAATATTTTGTTCAGAGTTTAGACCTTTTGGAACCTCTGTAGCTACAGCAGACACAGAAATCTCCCTTCTTTCTAACTGATGGGAACACTATTGCCCAGAGAGGTTGAATCGCTTCCTCCCAGTCCCAGAGCGTTCCAGTGGCAGAGCCTGAACCCAAACTCATATTGCTGACCTCTAACTGTCATGGTCAGACTCTCTCCACGGTATCCCATGAATACTTTTCTTGCTCAGAGCAGTATGCCTCTTGGGGGTTTGATTTCAATTCAACGAGGGAACTGTCTGCCCAGGGAGTGGAGGAATAGCAGCCACAGAGCTCAGCTGGGGAAGATACACTTGAGTCTGTTTCTTTCACCTTTCTCTCAGGGTCTCTAAAGTTGGTCCTTTATTAATGGTTGGGGTTCAGCAAGAAAATTTTCAGGTAGACTTTTGGAGAGAAACTTTTACCAGTCAGCGTCATTGTGGTGCTGGTTTATTTATAAGACAGTCATTACACTGAAGTAAAAGTAGAGTAAGTTGTGGTTAAAAGAGAGGAAGTTCAGAGTTCAGTGTGTTTTCTTCCTCCTTCTTCCTCTCTTTTTCTTTTAAAGAAAAGAGGAAGTAACTGCTCTTATTTTTGTATCAGCCCTGACACTAATGGAGATGGAGTTAACCGTTAGCTAAGCTGAGGTCAAACTTTGAAATTATGTAATAAGGGTTTCCCTTTTTTCCTGGTAGGGCTACCGGCATGAAGGGTCAATTTAAACATCCTACAATACCATGGGAAAGAATCCTAGCAAAGTCTGTGGTTATACGCCCCTCATTTTAGCAACGTAAATGGTCCCTTTGAAAACACAGTTTCCAGTTCTCTTTCAGAATCACCAATTCTGCTTGGTGAACTCTCTCTTCCTCAGAAGCCATATTGTTTCAATTTTTGTGCCTTCTTGCTGGAAGTAACCACACTTTCGAGATTTAAAAAAGACTGCGGTTGTGTTGATACTCTGTTAGGTGAATTCGCTAGAGAAGCAAACCCAGTGACACTTGTATAAGTATATAAAGAAAGAAGTTTATACATATTTCAAAAATGACTCACACAATTGTAGAAGTGGTTAAGTCCAGTTGGGTTCAAGTCTGGTGTCAGATGGTAAAACTGGAGGCTTTTCTTAACGGACGTAGCTGCTGAGTCTGGAAAGCTGAGAAGCCAGGAAGCTGGAAGACCATAGGCTAATGGAGGCAGAACTGAGTGGGTCCGAGACAGGCAACGAGGCAGGCTGCCGACAGCTCCCAGCGTCAACAGATGCAGGGTCCAGGCCAGCAGGAAGAAGAAGAAGAAAGGATACCAAATAGGCCACACCTCCTAGGAGATATCATCAGGCTGTACGCTGAGTGAGTGGTTGTGTGTCACTTATATCTTCTTATGGGTTCACTCAAGTCGCTACAAAACCTGTAGTAGGCACTGGGATACAGCAGTGAGCAGATGGGCAAGGCCTTTCCTTGACTGCTGGTGCAGATGCCGCTAGGCATTGCAGGAACTGAGTGAAGGAACTGGAAAAGTTGATTGAATCTCAGCATATGAATGGCCTCGAGTGTCATGTTAAAGAAACTACCATAAACCACTATTTGCCTTGTTCTCCCTTTCCTTTTGTTGTTCAGAATCCCTGTCCAGTCAAATTGCTCCTAAGCTCTATGGGTTCCTATTCAATTCTACCCTTTGCTTTTCCCATCTTTTAAAGTACTTTCTCTTTTTCTATAGTGAAAACAGGTTAGAGCAATGGTTTTTTTTTTTTTTTAACTCAGTTGATTATAATTTACTTAATTAAATGCTAATCATGCTTTCCTCTCATAAGGATTTACAGATTCAGACACTTGAGGGTGCGCCTTTTGAATCTGCCCTCTGAGGTGGCTAAGAGTCAGAGGGACTCTGGTAGTTTTTATTTTTTTTGTTTTGGGAGGGGAGTTGAATAGCAAAGCCAGGTGTGCTGTGATCTGTTGTCTCTGAATGTGGGGAGAAAGCATTAAAGTAGGAAGAAGTCTCTGTCATGTACTAATAATTATGGTCATTTTTACTGCCATAGGCATGTTTTCTGTTTGGGAGCCAGTTATATTGTATAGCCTACTGAGGATAATAAAATATTGTCCAACTGTTTTTGAAACAAACAAACAAAAAACTTAACAAAAAAACCAATCCATAAACGTACATAAGTCCAGTCTCTTGAAAAATCAATATCATCTCATTTAATGTGACATTGTGGGGCAACCATTGGACTGTGAACTGCAAAGTTGTTGGTTTAAACCCATTCATGAAGAAGACAGATGAGGTTTTCTACTTCCATAAATATTTACAGATTTAGAAATGCACTATGGGGTCCGTGGCAGTGGGTTTGTGTTTGGGTGCAAAGTGCACCTAGTATTGTCTCCCTGTCTAGAATGAAGAAGAGTGAAGAAAACGAAAATTTCAAGGAAACATTAGTCTGAAGGACTAAGGGACCACTTGAACCCTAGCCTCCATGATACCCAGACCAGAAGAATTAGATGGTATCTGGCTACTCCTGTTGACCATTCAGAGGTCACGACAGAAGATCTTGGATGGAGTGGGAAGAAAGAGCAAGCACAATTCATTAAAGTAGACCTGGCTGCCTGGTCTGATAGAGACTGGTGGGATTCCCGAGACTATGGCCCCGACACACCCCTCAGACTTGGACCTGATCTCCCTCCCGTTGCTCTACTTTCAGCTAAGGGGACTGTCAGGTGAATTTCAGGAAGGCATGCACTCCTTAGAAGAACCAACCATAGGAGATCAAAAGGGTAGCATGTGCCCAGGGATGAAGCTCAGAAGGCAGGAAGGGCTAAGTAAGACAGATGAATGCGATTGGGGCAAGCCAGGGAAGAAGTGGGAAGAGTGCTATTACACTGGTGGGAACGGCAATCCGTGTCATGAATCAAAATGCGTATGACTTGCGGAACAGAAAATGAATACTTTGTCAACGTTCTCCGAATCACAAAGTTAAAAGCGGATGGATATCATAGGTAAGAGATCTCTTTAACCCTTTGACATCTCAGTCTAAATTTTCTCTCTCTTCCCCGAAGGTCTTTACTGTTTATAAACTTGGGGCTTTCTTTGATGACTTTTTTGTGTGTGTGTTTATATTTGTGCCCATAAAGATGATATGATAGCATTTTATCTGTGTGTGTTTTGCTCTGTGATGTCCGAAGGCACACACCATGCTGCAACCTGCGTTTTCATTTAGGAGTTGTCTGGAAGAAAAACCTTTCTTGTGGTGATTTCAACTACCTAACAGTTTTCCACAGTCTGAGGTTTCTCTCCTCTATGTGCTCAGTCTTCCCTGGATGAACATTTAGATTCTTCTGTGAGAGGAGGGCAATGGCTACTGCAGAGACCGCTATGACAAATAGCCTCCTATCTGTCTTACCCAGAGGCATGTGTTCCTGCTCTTCTGATGCAGCAAACCAGCTTCTTGTCAAGGTGAAACGGTTTATAACACAAAAATTAAGAGAAAAATTTAAACATAGAGAAAGCTGACCCAGTTGCTCCCAGACATGTGAATAGAATTGCTTATGTTAGAAAGAATGACTTGGTAAACTTCATTCCAACAAGTTGGAGATTGATATGAGGCTAAAGACTAATGTTACATTAGAGACTGGGGGAAAGAAACATGTGATAATCCCCTTGTGACCTTTTCTCTCTACTTTCTAAAACTTCTGTATGGGAAAGAAATAAGTCTTTGTTTGTTCCATCCGATAAGAGCCTCACTATTTTCTCTGCCATTTGGGAACACTGAAGCTTCTTGCTGGAATGTTTGTGTGTTTGCCAGTCTCGTGAAACTTTTTAGCCTTTTAATATTTACTTTGAGCACATTTTTTAATATTTATTTTGAGCAAACTGTAAATCTGCTATTTCACAATGACACCAGGCTTTCACATTTAATCAGATGGGAGAAAAACAGTATTTGATTTTAATGAACATTCTCTTGGTTTCTGGTAAGCTTGAGTATTTCTCCCCATATTGGACATTTGTGTTCCGTCTTCTCTGAATGCTTCCCTCCTTGACCCTGACCTTTTTGCATTCTCTTACTGAATTGGAAATATTATTACTTAGATCAACTGGACACCAGGCCTTTGCAAGTTATTTGGTCAATTTTTATTAAGTTCTTACACTTAAACTTGTATTATTCTAATAATTAAAAGCAGCAACAAAACATTGCCATTGATCTAATTCCAACTCGTAGTGAACCGGCAGAACAGAGTCGAACTGTCCCATAAAGTTTCCCAGGTTGTAAACTCCATGGAAACAGAGTCCGTATCTTTGTCCCATGGAGTGACTGGTGGCTTCAACCACTGACCTCTCAGTTATCAGCTGAGCACTTAACCACTGCGCCACCATGACTCCGGGGATGATCTAACCAAGGCCTTTGTCATTGAGATGATTCTGTCTGCATAGGTGTGTTAGTCTGGGTAGACTAGAGAAACAAATTCATAAAGAGGCATATGTGTATAAAAAAGAGGTTTACACACAAGAGCAACTGAACATTGAGAAAACATCCCTGCTCAGTCCAGTCCAAGACTATACATAAGTCCAATGTTAGCCCATAATTCCCATACCAAATCTCTAAGTCCTTTTCAGACTCTCAAAGTACATACAATGACACCAGGACACTCACAGGCCAGTGGGTGCAGAGTCTTGTGTATCCAGTGGCCGTAGAAACATCTCAGTGCTGGCGGGGGTCTCCCTGTGGCTCCCCCAGTTTCCAAGACTCAGGATCTATCAGCATGTTGCCATGTGTCTTGTCAGCAGCAATGTCTCCCAGGGAGTGAACCAAGAGAGGCAGTGTCGCCACCTCCAAGAAGGAATTACCCAGAATTCTCAGGAGAAGACCACACTCACACAGAGTTCCCATTGGCTATCTCCAGATTGACAGGCTAGACTTCACCCTAACACTCTTACTCCTCAAATTGACACCAGATTAGGTGACGCCCCAAGAGGTTAGAATCAAACAACCCCATAGGGTTTTCCACACTCAATATTCATAGAAGAAGACAGTCTGATCTTTCTTCAGGGAACATCTTGTGGACTCAAACCACTTACCTTCTAGTTAGCAGCCATACCCTTAACTGCTGCACATCCAGACCCCCTTTCCTGGCATCACTGAAAACAGCAACAACAGGAACAAAGACAAGCAAATGAAACCTCACTGCCACCCACTCAATTCTGACTCCCAGGGACCCTGTAGACAGGGTAGAACTACTTCTGTGGTTTTCGAAACTGTAACCCTTTATGGAGTAGAAAGCTTCATCTTTCTCCCACTGAGTGGCGACTGGTTCTGAACTGCCGGCCTTGTGTTTGTCAGCTCAATGCACTGCCCTCTGTGCCACCAGTTCACCTTTCTGGAGTGACAGAATTTCTTATATTGACTCAACTTTGAAGTTAAAGTGTTCCTCCAAAACTCATTCTCACTTTCAAGGTGAGAGAAATGAGACTCAGAGAGGTTAATCCATTATAGATGAACTCCAGGCTGAGCAGACTTAGAAATAGAACGAACTGCTATGAGCTATAGGGAGGTGATTTTTGTTCAACTTTTACTGTTATCCAGACACCTCCACTCATCATCGTGAGAAAAAGTCTGGTTAATTATTCATCCCTGTTCCACGTAATTGTTGGCAAGTCCCCCAGTTGGAAGGTAAAACTAGCTTGGTTGCTAAAAACATCCACCGTATATAAAATAAGAGGTCCAGCTCCCAAGAATGGAATGGGAGATGGAGGTTCTCCTCTGAAAGGTTTGTTTTCTAAGGGTCTTCGTTACAGTCCAATAGAAGTAGAAGGCTGAAATGTCTTTGTAGTAGAAGACTGGAGAAACTTGTGATGGTCTGCATCCATTTACTGCCGTCAGGAATGACTTCTCCATTGGGTGTTTCTTTAGATCCTTCAAAAAGAATTGAATAAGGAGGGAGGGGGGAAATGAGGAGTTGCTACCAAGGGTTCAAGAAAAGCAAATGTTTTGAGAATGCTGAGGCAACAAATGTACAAATGTGCTTGACATAATGGATGGATGGATGGTGATAAGAGTTGTATGAACCCTCGAAAACAGGATTAAAAAAAAAGAATTGAAGGTGGAGTATCCTGGTGGAATTGCTAGGGTGCAGGGCATAGTCCCATAAACAAAGACTTTAAAAACAACAACAACAACAACAACAACAACAACAACAAAACTACCTTTGCTGTTAAGCTGATTCTGATTCATAGCGATCTTAGAGGACAGGGTAGAACATTCTCTTTATGGAAGCAGATTTCTACATTTTTCTCCAGGAGAGAAGCTGGTGGAATCAAACCTCTAACTTATAGCTAACAGCTGAGCACGTAATCACCACATCATCAAGACTCCTAAATAAAACTGAGTTGATTTTGACTTATAGTGACCTTATAGGGCCCTCTAACTGTGCTATATAGTTCTAGGCTGTAATTTTTACAGAAACAGATGTTTGTCTTTGCCCTGGGGAACAGCTGATAGGGTTCAATTGAGGGTCTTTCAGCTGTCCATTGTCGTGTTTCACCCACTGAGCCTCCAGGGAACCTGTACTCACTCATGGTACCAAATGTTGATTTAAACTACCTGGATTTCTACACGCTGGGCCATGTGCTGGCATTAATGGGGATTTCTATTTATTATTTATTTGGGCTAGGCAGAGTGATAAATTGTACAAAGGAAACAGCTCATGTACTTTCCCTAAACATCGATTAAACAAGCTTATTGTCCTCATTCTATGGATGACAAATGTGTGGCTCTGCTTGTTTTACTTGCTCAAAGTCGTGTAACCAGTCAGGATGCACGGCCACCATTCCAACCCTTCAATACATGCTCTCCCTCTGTACGATAGTGGTCTGAGGTTGGGTAATAGGACCCTTTCTCCTCCATTTTCTTTTAAATCTTGGAACCGTTAAGTGTTTATCCAGTAAGACTTCCATGAAATGGTGGTGTGAGTGACTTGGGGTAGGGGGTCTTTGTTTTCTCAAAAGAGAGCCTACCTCACAGTGGATGAAGATTCACATTCACGTGGCTTGTTCAGGACTGATTTTACATCCTGGGCCACACTTCCGAATGTAGTTGGTTTTCAAGGTACTTCCAACCTTGCCCTCAGCTGCCTTGAATGAATCTCAGGAGAAGGGAAAGGAGAAGTATACTCATTTCATTGAGCTTGACTCTGTGCAGTGGTATTCTCATTTTGCAGAGGGAGAAATGTGAGATGAGAGGTGACTTGCTCAAGGTCACTGTGGTGAACTGTAGGATGATGACTGCTTCAATGGTTTACTCTCCTTCCTGGAAGAGGTTTATGCACCCCCACCCATTTGCTATGTGCCGTAGAGTGTCATTCAGCAGGAATAAATATCAAAACTGATAAATGTATTGGTCATCTAGAGACTGGTGAGAATTCCCCTTCTCTTCCCCCTACCTCTCACCCTCCTTCAGATCTGAAGCTGAACTCATCCCACATTAGAATAAGCCATTATTTATATCAAAAGGGCAACATGTACCCAAAGGCAATGAGTTAGGAAAGAGGGAGGGAGGCAAACAGGAAACACGAGGAGGAAGCATGTGAAGTGAGGGTGCATTGAGAGGATTGCAATGGATGAGTGGGAACACAATATGTATATATCTTTTGAATGGAAAACTGGCGATGTGCTCTGTAAATCTTTAGCTATAATCCAATAAAGAGTTAAAATGAATAGCTTGATGACTTTCTTTCTCTGTAGGATGTAAGCTTTGGTAAAGTAGCTTGGTCCCTTGCCTGTTTTGTTCTTTACTATGTTCCCAGAATCTGGAACTGTATCTGCCATCTAATTGGTGCTCAGCATGGATTTGGTGAGGGGGTGCTGCGTCACAGCCTGAGTGTTGGCCCTCAGGCTCTTCTTATGGGCAAAGGCTTTGGTGATGACTGCCACCTAAGTTCCAGGAAATGGATCCTTACTGGTCAACTCAGCTGATTTCCCATAATGGTACCTTCCAGGCGGCTGCTTTCTCTCAACCCCAGGTGGCGATTTTGGTCATAAGTGGTGGCAAGTCACTCCATATACTCCAGGCCAAGAGGCAGATTAATTAATGGTCAAATAAAGGTTTCTGGAGCTACCCTGTTAAGAGTTCAGATTTTGACTCTGCCCCTTGTCAGCTGGGTGACCTTGACAAAATTCCTTAAACTTTCCCTGCCTTAGTTTACTCATCTGCAACAAGAGGGCGGGGCGGTGGGTAATAATAGCAGCTGTCTTGTCGAGTTGTCCAGAGACTTGGGTGGTTCCATGTATGTAAAGCACTGGTGTTGAGCAGCTGGGAAGACTTTCCGAGTATGAGCTGCTACTGTTATTATTTGTGCTTATCACGTGTGATGGAAGGGCAGCGGGGTTTCTTGAGTGGCCGAATTGAAGAACTGGAAAACCATTGAGAACATAGGCAGCTTTCCTTTTTCTTTTTTTTCTCCCCCTGTAGGTCATGGGGTCTTTTGTTCTTGCATGACTGTCCTCTTCTTTCCCTACTGATTGTCTTTCTTGGCCTGTGTTTATATAAGGCCAAGCATATTCATCTGGCCATACTTCATACTCTTCCCCAATAGAGCAGGACAGCATCGTTTAGTCACAAATCCAAATATCTGGGATAATCTAATTGTCCAGGTGTCCATCTCTGAATTAGTCAGCCGTGGTGGGAGGAGGGGGCATTGACATGGAAAATATTCTTGTCTTGTCCCTGTAGGTGAAAGAGATTTTTCAGAATAGTCTGTAGAAATGGGCAGAGACCCCAGAATATGTCCTCTAGCGTCTGCTGCAGATATCAGTGTATCAAGGCTGTACTTTTCTGCCTGACTTTCAAGTCTCTCAAAGAGATACTTTCACTCAGTCTTACTGAAATTATTTTCTGAAATTCTCCCCAGAACACTCAACCTGAATTGAGTCAGCTTCTTGCCTTCTGCCCCTGTAAACACTTGGTCATTTCCTGATCTTTAATTTGGCTGCTGCTAATGTGGGAGCTTCATATAATCCTGGAATTTCTAGGATTGAAGGAAAAGTGCACGTCTATGTATATGCTTAAACATATACATACCCAACCCCACCTGAATTTATTAAGATAGTTTTTTTTATTTTGTCAATCATGTATCTCCTTACAATTCCAGAATCTTCAAAAATTTTACTAGTCTTTAAAATGAATAGTTCATTGTATTTTCAGCGAAACAAGGTTTTCATGAAACCATTTCTACATACATTATTCAGCGATATTAACTACCCCCACCCTCTTAGTATGCCAAAATTCCCTTTATTTTTATTCTGGTTGTTCTTAATGTCACAACCTTTGAAAAAAAATTGGTAGAACATAGAATTCTACTGTATGTCTGGGTGCAAATTTATTCTCTAGTTTGTCCAGGTAGAAGAGGCCTTCAAAAAAGTGTGTACAAAGATGGAATGAAAAAATAGTGACATTTTTTCTGAACTTTTAGAATCCTCCTACCCCCCACACCTTATCCATAATGCTGTAGTGTGCTTAAACTAGTGTCTGAATATTAGTGACGAGAGGTGAATCAACATTTTTCGTATTATAGGTGTAAGGGATCACAAACCATATTCTTACAGGAGCCAGAGAGATGCTAGAAATACTTAGATGGCAGCAGTATCCATGTGTTAAAGCTTAGGGATTTTCTTCACTTGCACAAAGAACAATCTTGCCTCCTGAGTTATACCATTCTGTCAGTATAGCTTTTCTGCACCCTCTTTTCAAAGAACTATGAGTATAGAAGAATGTTTTCTTGACTCTGAAGGGAGAACGCCACCTGTTCAAATGCGATCATAGTGAGAAGGCCCTCGTCAGTGTGGGTGAGGGAGCATGCTCCATCTACTCCATCTTGCCAGGGCAGTTGTTGCCAATGTGGTGAGGCAGTCCCAGCGTCACCTTCTGCTCTCTGCTTTTTTTCTTGTGAGGAATAGGAAATCAGAATGTTTATGCAAAAGCCCCTAGTTTCCATAAGTTGGTAATATTTTATAAAAAACTAAAAAAAAAAAAAAAAGTAGGCCAATACCTTGCCACCGCTATTGTAGGCACTATACTTTAATCTCAAATCACTTTTTCTGGCTACAGAATGCCATTAGTGGTTCATAAATACTTAATCTGAAAGCCTCATAATCCAAGTTGTATTCCTGGACTCGTAAATTGGGTTTCTGAACCTTGTATCTATTTGCACGAAATTAAATTTTATTATAGATTTTTAAGATCTGCCAGCATCATCACTAGCCTTCCCAGCTTGGCACTGTTTTCAAGATGAACTCATTTGGTCCTTCTGCCAAAAAAAAAAAAAAAAAAATTGAGTGAGGCAAGACAGGGCAGAGACTCTGGGACAGATGGTGTCCAAGGACTGGATCTCGACAAAATGTATTTTGCTTCATCTAAAAAGGATGATAATGCTTAAACATGTAATGCCCCATAATTTTTTAAAAGTAGGAGGTTTTCACAATAAAATTGCTGTATCTTGGACTGAGGCCCGGTGGCGTAGTGGTTGTGCGCGTGACTGTGGCCCACTGGGATGGAGGTTCAATTCCAGCAGCGGCTCCACAGGAGCCAAGGCTGGGACTTCTACAGAGGTCTTTTTTTGGCAGTGATGCCAAAAAAAATTTGGTGGTTCCATTCCACCCAATAGCTCTTTGGGAAAAAGACGTGGCAACTTTGCTACCATAAAGATTACAGAGGGTCATGTGGGGTCAGTCAGAAGGTCATGTGGGGTCAGTATGACTTGGAATTGACTTATGAGTGCCCCCGCTACAAGACTTCTTCTGAAAACAGATGGTTTACACCCAACTAATAGCACAAACCTGGTGGTGCTGTGGGTTAGATGTTGGGCGACTAATCACAAAACCTGTGGTTCAAATTTACCAGTGGCCCCTTGGGAGATAGAAGAGGCTGCCTGCTCCCACAAGGGTTTATCGTATTGGAAAAGTGATATGTAGGGTCACTGTGAGCTAGGAGGAAGGGGCCTGGTGACTTGCTGCAAACTATAGCTAAGAAAACCCGATGAAGCTCGGCTGGGTTGTGCTTTCTAATACATCAGGTCAGAATGGACCACAGTGGTGGTTTTATTTTCTTTTTATGAAGACGTGGGCTTCTCCTCCCTTCCCACTTGCCTCACTTAAATTGCTGGCCTGATTCCGAGGGCATTTATGTTTACAACTCCCACGGAGGTCTCACACAGGCTGGACATGAATTCACTCGTGCGTGTGAACAACTGTTGGATGCTAGGCGCAGTAGTAGATGTGGGGATATAATGGTGACAGATGCTACCATTTCATGGTACGCACAATCTGCCGAGGAAGCTACAGAGACAGTGTATTTATCAGTACCCTTTGACTATAGAGGGTTAACTTGTAAGGAACCCATCAAATTTTCTGTGAAGATAGAGTACATTTTTAGATTCTGCCTCAAATGTTGGAAGTCACATTGAGGCATGCTCTATACAATGCTCCCTTTAGACAGCTGCTACCAGGTTAGCCAAAGGATATGTCTTACTCTCCTTCTGTTGACTGCTAACTATAGAATTTGTTGATATCTTTTTCCTTTTGAGAAACAGAATGGCATTGGTGTACCTTTGGGGGTTTCCCTTTGGTGTGGGTCTCCACGTGTCTTCTCCAGCTTGAGGGCATATCAGCGTAGCTCCACATGGCTTGTCAATAGGAATGTCTCACCGGGAGTGAGTGCTTCTGGCCTCCAGTGAGTTATTTATCTCCTTTGCGCCTCTAATTGAGGTCATCAAGCTGTGACCTCATTGACAGACTAAACTCTAACCCTTCACTCTAATTGAGGTCATCAAGCTGTGACCTCATTGACAGACTAAACTCTAACCCTTCACTGGTGTCTCAAGTTGACACCAGGTTATGTAACTACCACATCCCTGTTCTTCTGGATTCTTGAGGAATCCTAGGCAGTGGCTTCACCATATCCTTTGTGAAATATTATGGAACCCCAGCATGAAATCCATGTGGGCTAGAAGCATTAATCTCTTCTGAGGGCATGTCTGGATGGTGAAATTATTCACTTGCTCAGCCTCTCACCAAAAGGTGAAGAGGTTTGAATCTATTTGGAGGCACCATGGAGGAAGAGATTATCAACCCACTTCCAAAAGTCAGCTATTAAAATCCAATGGAACACAGTTCGATTCTGACCCACACAGAGTAGCCACAAGTCCCAGTCAACCAATGACATGGACTGAAGGAGTAGGAAACTTGGGGGTACGTAAGTGACTTCCCCCCAGGAAGTTTGCCTGTCAAAGGGATGATGTTGATCCACATGTAATACCCCACATCTGTGCACATCTGTGCAACTTTTCCTTGATAGCCTGTCCTGCACACAGGTGACAGTCATCTGGAAAGAACAGCAGGTGGGCAGTCTTGTGAGTTTCCTTGAGAACTACGTAGTGGTTCACAGCATGCTCTCTGGCACCACAGCTTCCAGTGCTTGACCCTGGCTGGCCCTGCCAATGATTAACTCTGTGATCTTGGATACGTCATCCCACCTCTCTGTGCCTCGGTTTCCTCACCCATAAAACAGGATCTTATAATGTTGCTTTGTTCCACATGCTTTGGGGAGCCAAGTGTCTGGAGAAGGACATTGTGCTTGGTAACGTAGAAGGTCAGTGAAAAAGAGGAAGACCCTTGATGAGTTGGATGGACCCCGTAGTTGCAACAGCGGGCTCAAGTGTAACAACCAGGAGGCGGCCGCGGCACTGGGCAGTGTTTCCTTCCGTTGTGCATAAGGTCGTTATGAGTCAGAAAGACTAGACAGCACCCACCAGCTCCAGCTCATAGAGACCTTGTGAAGAGTTAAGGTGTGCATCTCAAATGTTCCACAAAGTGCCTGGCAAAGGGCAAGTGCTCTCCAAGTGTTTTCTGTTATCCATATTAGTGTCCTCAGCTTCCGTTGAACTCTTTGAAAGCCCCACAATAAAGCCCCATCCCCTGGCTCCCGGTGGATCTCTGAATCTTCTGACTCACCTCTTGGACTCACATAGATGACAGCTAAATAAAAAGGTTCCTTCCTCTTAGTATTAGCTTAATTATAGGGGCTTCCTCAATTGGGGCTTGCAAAGTGAGCTCCGCAAACCCTTAGCCTCTAGGCCTGTCCTGGTCCCTGAGAGAGGTGTGATTACTGTTTCGGGCTCTGTTTGGCTCCTTTTCTTACACACACAGTTGTCTCTGTGAGTCTGCACATTTGGAATCTTTCATGGCTGGATGGGTCCCGTTAGCTTTTGGTGTGCTTTCTTTGCCCTGGTTTGAGCACCGAAAGGTCTGTTTGGGTCTCTGTGGGGCTCTGGCAGCCTCCAGGTCTTTCTACCTTACATAACCAAAGCCTGTGTTTTCTATTCCTAACGGGGCCCTCATTTTGCACCGCAATTTTTACTCCTAAGGTACTGGAGGTTTCTTTAGGACCCCTGAGGGTTTTCTTAGACATTTTGGGTCATAATTTCTTCTCTAAAATATCTATTTTTTGCTCATGGCAAGAGCAATACATATTCATGACAGAACATTGCAAGGCACAGAGAAATCAAGTAATCTCACCGCCCACAAATGTGAACAGCTGATGTTTATCTGCCCCCTCTCTCTTTGCGTCTTTCTTTTATACACACAAATGGGGTCATGATGACGTAGGAGAGTACCCCATTTTCAACTTGTCTCTCATCATTTCTTTTCATATCAATAACTATCCCTTTGCAACCTTATTTCTGGGCCGCCCATCCTTTGCACACGGTATTTGGAGAGACCAGTCTCTGGAAGAGATGTCCTGCTCGGTAGAACAGAAGGTCAGTGGAAAAGAAGAAGACCTTTAAATAGATGGGTTGACACCATGGCTGCCGCAATGGGCTCAAGCATAGCCACAGTTGTGAGGCTGGCCCAGGATGGGGCTGTGCTTCCTTTTGCTGTATGTAAGGTTGTAATGAGTCAGAACCAACTTCATGGTGTCTTACAGTACCAAAAGCAATAGTTCCGTCGCCTGACTTGACCACACTGTACTCAAGAGGTGCCCTGTGAATGGCCCCGAGGGTGGAGTCCTTTTCTCATGGTGAAGAGTGGTGCTGCCATTAACAGCCTTTGCCCACCTCCCTGAGTATTCCCTATGCCAGCTTTCTAGAAGTCATTACTAGTGATACCAAAAAGAGTAAATGTTGCCTCTCCTTTTGACTATCCCACGATGCTCATGGGTGCCCAGACCAGGGCTCCATTTTCCCAAGATGATGATCAGGAGAGGGAGCGAGGATTTGATGGAACCCTGCCCCAACTCCTCTTCTCATGGACTCTTTTCCCAGTTCTAATAGGTTCTCTTCTTTGATTCTTTTAGTTGATGTCCCTATAGCTTTCCACTCCATATTCTGTGAGTTCTACTCCATATCCTGCAGTAGTTGGAAATATCCTTGGGAAAACCTTTGGAGGGGTCTGCATGGGATCCAAGTTCAATTTCTGGGCAATGCATCTCAAGGGTCGCTATCGCATGTCTGGGTGGTTCTGATCCTGAACACATTTCAGCAGAGCTTTCAGACTAAGATAGATCAGGAGGAAAGGCTTGTAGCTGTATTTCTGAAAACCAGCCACTGAAAATTCTATGGAATATGATCTGATCTCATTGTATAGGGGATGATGAGATGGAAGTTCCCTCAATAGTGGCCAGAAACTGCCACAGCTCTCTAAGGTCTCTCTTCAAGAGACACCTCCATCCACTGAGTTGTATTTATTGAGAACTAGCCGTATTTCAGTGACCAAGCTAGGCTGTGGGCACAGAATGAGTTGGACAAGTCCCTGCCCTGCGAGAGCTGAGACAACAAAAGAAGAGACACACACAAGTCATCAAACTGCCAAAACAAGATGAGTTCAGTTTGTAATAGCTGTTATGAAGAAAACAAATCAGGATCAGGCAGTCGAGCGATCTCTGGGGAATGGTTACTTTACAGAGAAGACTTTCTTAATAAAATGAATATGACCTGACAACTATAAGCTGAGAAGGAGTCAGCAGGGCAGCTTTTGGAAAAATACTGTCCTGGGCACTGGGATCAGGAGGAAACTGGCCCAGCATGGTCAGTCTGCTTGAACAGTGGGTGTGGGATGGTGAGGTGGGTGGGAGGTGGGAAGGAGCCAGACCACATGGAACTGCATTTCATAGATCCTGATGTGATTCTGTGGTAAGTGCAGTAGAAGCCACTGGAGCGCTTTAGGTAGAACATTGAAAAATTTGAACTAGGTAAAGCATTCGAGATCAGTGGGATCCCTGAGATTTTGTCCCTTCATTACCCTTCAGTTGTGATAATAATCCCAACCCTGTGGTAGAATAGTCAACCATTTAGGATCAAAAGGGAAGTGTTTACCCAATGAAAATGTCCAGAAGGCAAGGAAAGAAGGAATAATCAAAATATATAGCCTCTGGGTTCTTAAAAGTTTGAAGATAAACAAGCAGTCATTTAACTGAAAAACAACAAAATCCAGAAGCTTACCAGCTCATGTGCTCATGAGGTGTCAATGGGATCAGGTATCAGGCATCAAAGTTCCAGAACAAAGAAATCGTATCAATGTGAATGAGGGAGAGTACAGCGTGGAGACCCAAAGTCCATCTATAGAAAATTGGACATCCCCTTACAGAAGGGTCACAAAGAAGACATGAGTCAGTGAGGAAACTGACAAAACACATAACTTTCTTCTAGTTCTGTGATGGGTAGGTTTGTTATGCCAACATGGCCACAGAAGATTGGTGGGTCTGTTGTGACAGCACGGCCAACGAACACACGGAATGAATTGAAGGGTAGAGATAGGAAGGGCTCAGCGAGTCCCGCTCTCTCTCTTGCTTTTGGATCTTCGGACCAGCTAGCTGCTTTGTTGGTCACCCTGTGCCTCGACCTCCAAGCAACACTACCCGAGGGACACCTAATTGTGGCCTGTGGAGCTGTGAGTTGAGGTTCTTTCAAACCCTACTTCGCCACGCTCTTGGGATATACATCTCTTGAGCTGGGGACTGTTGGGCTCTGTCATCTGGCTGACTGTTGGTGACCTGCTCTGCTGTTTGCTGCGCCTGTGACCAGATAGCCTGAATTGCTCTACAGAAGACTACTCAGTGGCCCTCAAGACTTGAAGGACTGCCAGTCTTCTAGCTGTCTCATGCAAGTGAGTTGCACTAAGCAATTTGTACTACTTTATAGATTAGTTAACTGTTTCTTTCTTATCTTATATACCCTTCTCTCTATATAAATATATAAAGAGAATAACTAGTGTCCTGGTTTTATTTCTCTAGAGAACCTTCTTTGACACAAGTTCTTTAATGTTTCCTTCCCCAAACCCACAACTATCATGACCCTCATTCAACCATACAAATCTGGCTAGACTACAGCATGTACATGAGTACAGATAAGAGGTGGAAACACAGGGAATCCAAGACAGGTAAATTTGTTTATCTATGAGAGTATCTATACCAGGAGAGTAAGGGGGGGTGGGTAGAAAGGGAGAACTGATCACAATGATTTATATATAAGGGAGAGGAATAGAAGAAAAAGTGGGCAATGGGAGGTAGCAGTCAGTGTGAGACATGAAAAAACAATAATTTATAAATTACCACAGGTTTGTGAGGGAAGATGGGTGGGGGGAGGGAAAAATGAGCTGATACCAAGTGCTCAAGTAGAAAGAAAATATTTTGAAAATGATAATGGCAACAGATGTGCAAATGTGCCTGACTCAATGGATGGATGTATGGATTGTGATGAGAACTGTAAAAGAAGGAAGAATAGCAACAAGAAACACCGAGAGAAAGAGGAACAAGTGATAGGACAGTGAGGGAATTGCAATCTGTATGAATTGTTGAATGGAAGACTGCTCTGTAAACCTTCATTTAATTCACAATAAAAATGAAAGCACACACACAACAAAACACCACATCCCATTGGTTTGTAAGAGGAGAATGGATTGTTACGCAGGTGGAGTGAAAGTACGATCCCTTAGAAGGCAACCTGTGTCATGTAGGGGTGGGATGGCGACAGCTTCTTTGTCCACAGTGGTGGTAGTGCAGATGGAGAAATGTGAGAGGTTGGAAGTTGACAGGATTTGCTGGTAGATGGGATACAAGATGAGGGAGGAAAATGAACATGGCACTGCATCCTAACACATTTCTATATGACATTATTTGGGGGAGGTATTTTTTAACAATTGTTTAATTGACATAATTCACATATCTTATACTTCAATGGCTCAATCATATTTAAAAGAGTTGTGTGATTATCACTACAATCAATTCTAGGACATTTCTTCTTTCTTGTACTTCTTAGCTCCCCAGTACCCATCAACCCCCCTACTATGCCTATAGGAAACTTAATCCAGTTGCTGTCTCTATAGATTGACCTATCTTGGAGTTTACATACAGAAAAACATACAAAATAAAATCAAGAAGAAAAAAGTCAACAATAATAGCAGAACAAAACAAACACACATCTATATAAAATCATATTGAAGTTCATGTTAACCCAGACAACATTTTGTAGATGAGTTCTGTCCAATAAAAATATAATATGAGCCATATATGTAATGAAGATTTTTCTAAATAGCTACATTCAAAAAGTGAAATAAATAAATGAAATTCTTTGAACATATGAGGAGGGTTTAGAAAGTTTGTGAAAAAAAATTTTTTTTTGGCATCACTACCACTGGTGGTTGTGGGCGCAAACCAGTGCTGCTTCTGAGAACCACTGCTGGATTTGAACCACCAAGCCCGTGGGCCACAGTTCCGCACTCAACCACTTACGCCACTGGGGCTCAGCCCGAAAAATGTATTTTTAATACTATTTTTTCCATGAGATTTTTGAAGTTCATCAGATATTTTCTTTACTTCAATATATGCCTGATGTTATATTAACATATAATCCATATCACTAGTTTAAAGGAAATATTTTATTCCCCCCCACAAAGTCTTCAATATGTTCTGTGTGTTTCATACTTACAGCTTATCTCAGTGCATGCTCGCCACATTCTAACAGCTCAATGGACACCTACGACTAGTGGTGACTATGCTTGTAGTGCAATAGCAGTTGAGGAAACAGAGGGTTAAAGAGTGTAAGTTTCTTACCCAAGGCTGTAGAACTGGGGTTGGAACTCCACCTCGACTTTTCTACCTGTGCCGTGCATTATGAGCTTGGATTCACCCACTATGGTCAAGCCATTTTTCACGTAAGCAAATCACAAGGGTTATAGATTTCCCTCCTATCATATAAGGAGGGACACAGGAACTGACATTTCTCATATATTTGTACTTCCTTTTTCAAAGCAGATAAACCCCAAGTTCCTTCTCAGGGCCCAGATTCTTTGCAGATACCATTTCATTAGAAAAATGCAAATCCTGTGTCCTCTTTTGCCTTCCCTTTTAGGGTTCCTGTTTGGCCACCACATTGTCAGGCCTCTGGGAACTTGGCAATTTCCTTTTTTTGGCCATTTTCACAGTTTTTTTTTTTTTTTTTTGTCCATGGGGTTCATTCATTTATTCTGCAACTGTTGTTGATCAGAGCCTTGGTAATGGAAGGGGTTACACATTGAGTTGCTAACTAGCTCAAAAACACGAGGGAGTGGTTTTCTCTGTCTTGTGGGTTGCTGTGAGTTGAAATGGACTCCACGGAACTGATTTTAGTCTGGTGAGAATCGATGCCTGGACAGACAACAGGTGAAAGGACTTTGGGACAAGCAAAAGATGGGATTGAATAGTTCCAGGATCATTTGGGTAAGTAATTAATTTCTCCGAGCTTCAGTTTTTTTTTAAACTGTTTAAGTCAGATTTATCATTTTAATCTACTGCAGTTGTCGCTGCAGGACTCCCTGTCTGATAACCAGGTTTTTCCCATCCCTCAATTGCGGTTTGAGGGAAATCACTGAAAGTTATTCCCTGAGTGGATCCTCCAAATGTATTTAGGGTTTCCATTGTCATCCATAACCTTTTTCACATCAGAATCTCACAATTTAGTTCTGAGACTGTTCCCTCATTCAGATTTGCATGAGAAAATTTATAATCCTTGGATTACGGAGATTGGTGGGCTTCTTTCATGTGGGCTTAGTTGATGTTTCACTTAAACGGTTGCTTATTTGAAAACATGAACTTCAGGGGATTTTTAGTCAGAAAATTGAGGTAGTATTTAGGTCTAGATAGATAAGATAGGCTGGGGTAAACAATCTGGATGAGAAAACAATAGGACTGAAGGTTCCCGGGGAACATAGGAGAGGAGGAGGTGCGGAAAGGCAGTGGTGTCAACAAACCCAGGGACAAGGGAACAGCAAGTGATCCAAAATCAGTGGCAAGAAGGGTGTAAGGGACCTGGTAGGGCTTGATCAAAGACATTGTAACCCAAATGAAGGCTGTGCACAATAGTGGGGCAAGAGGAAAGTAAAAGGAAATAGAGGAAAGAACTAGGAGGCAAAGGGAATTCATAGAGGTCTAAATACAGGCATTTACATATGTAAATATACTTATATATGAGGATGGGGAAGTAGATCTATGTGCATATATTTATAGGTTTAGTATTAAGGTAGCAGATGGACACTAGGCCTTTACTCAAGTAATCCCTCAATGCAAGAACACTTTGTTCTATTAATCTTGCATTCCATGATGCTCAACTTTCTGACATGAACACAGAAGACAAAGTGAGTGCATAAGCAAATGTGATGAAGAAAGCTAATGGTTCCTGGCTGTCAAAAGATGTAGCATCTGGAGTCTTAAAGGCGTGAAGATAAGCAGGTGGCCATCTAGCTGAGAAGCAACAAAGCCCACAAGGAAGAAGCACGCCAGTCTGTGTGATCATGCGGTGTCAATGGGATCAGATATCGGGCAACAAAGAACAAAAAAATCATATCATTGAGGGGCAGTGCAGATTGGGGATCCAATTTGTAGGCAACTGGACATCCCTTTACAGAGGGTTGTAGGAAGGAGATGAGCCCGTCAGGGTGCAGTATAGCACCAATGAAACATACAACTTTCCTCTAATTCTTTAATGCTTCCTTCCCCCCACTATCATGATCCAAATTCTGCCTTACAAATTTGGCTAGACCAGATTTGCTGCAGATTTGCTACAGATAAGAACTGAAAACACAGGGAATTCAGGACAGATGATCCTTTCAGGACCAGTGGTGAGAGGGGTGATACTAGGAGGGTAGAGGGAAAGTGGGCTTGAAAGGGGAAACCGATTACGAGGATCTACACATAACCTCCTCCATGCATGATGGAAAACAGAAAAGTGGGTGAAAGATGTTGGACAGTGTAAAATGTGACAAAATAGTAATAATTTATAAATTATCGAGGGTTCTTGAAGGAAAGGGGATGGGAGGGAGGGGAAAATGAGGCGCTGATACCAAGGGCTCAAATAGAAAGCAAATATTTTCAGAATGATGATAGCAACAAATGTGCAAATGCACTTGACACAATTGGATGTAAGTATTGATTGTGATAAGAGTTGTACGAGCTCTCAATAAAATGATTTTTAAAAAATTGAGATAGTATTAATACCTATTTTTCTGGTTTAATTGTGAAGGCTATGGAGAACCAGAACTTGATGTGATGGCCTTGTTTTTCTGGGCCTCGCAAGTTTTCTGCAATTGATGAAGTACAGTGTTACTGCTTTTCTGTCACTTTTTTTTTCCAGTCATACATGAATGAGTTTATTACAAACAAAATGTGTTTAAGCATCTCTCTGTGATGCGTAAATGGCTGCCGATTAAGTCCTCTCAGTAATATATTTCTTTTTTTTCCCAATCATTTTATTAGGGACTCATACATCGTTTTTCACAATATATAAATAAGCATACTCGTCAAGCACCCTCACATGTCCACTTCTATTATTGTTCTCCAATCGTCCACCTTTTCCCCTTTAGCCCCTAGTATCGGTTTATCCATTCCTTCCCATCTTCCCCTGGTCTCTCCTCCCCTCCAACCCTCAATAGTTTATACATTGTTATTGTTTTGTCATATCGTACACTGCCCAACCTCTCCCCCAACCCACTCCTTTGATGCCCGTCCTTCAAATAAGAGCTTGTGTATATATCCTTGCTGTTGGTTCCATCTCTCTACCCCCTCTTCCCTCCACCCTTCCAGTATCTCCAATCTAACCATTGGCCCGAAGGGGCCCATCCATCCTGGTTTCCCCATATCTCCTGCTCCCCTCTATGCCAGTGTGAGTTCTCCAGTCCATCTGGATTTGCAAGGTAGAGTTGGGACCATGATGGTTGGGGGACAGGGAGGAAGGCTTTAGGAACCAGAGGAAACTTGTATGCATCATCACTGCCTGGCTGCCCCCCGACTGGTCTGTCTCCTCCCCGTGTCTCCCCTGTAAAGGGGTGACCAATTATCCACCAGTGGGCCTTAGGTCCCCACCCTGCTCTCCTCCTCCTCCTATGTAATGATGTGATTCTTGTTCTTTGGTGCTCGATATCTGCTCCCTTCGGCCCCTCTTGATCACGCATTCTGGTGTGCTTCCTGCATGTGAACTTTACTGTTTCTGCGCTGAATGGTGACTCGATTATCTTCAAGTCTTTGAGATTCCAGGCATTCAATCATTTGTTAGCTGGGTACCATCGTTTCTTCTACTTTGTTTGCCTTTTTTTCCATTCTGTCACTTGTTTTAGTGTGAAAATATTCCAGTTTCCTGGTAGCTTATGAGGCAGTGGTACTGAAGGAAAAAGTCAAGTCACAAGGAAAGTATTAGCCAAAAACAAGACTCCAAGAATTGATGGACTTCCACAAGCTAATGAATTACTCACTTGTCTATGCCAAGAAATTTGGCTATCTGACCAACTGACTGAAAAAGGTCCATATTTGTATCAATTCTGAAGAAAGGTGATGCAACAGAATGCTCAAATTATAGAACACTGTCACTAATATCACTTCCAAGCAACATTTTGCCAAAGACCATCCATCAGTGGTTGCAGTAGTACATTGATAGGGAACTTCCCGAAATCCAGGGTGGATCCAGAGAGGATGTGGAAAAAGGGATGTCTTGTTGATGTTAGATTGATCTTAACTGAAAGCAGAGAATACCAGATAGATGTCTATTTGTGTTTTATTGATTATTCAAAGGCATTTGACTGTATGGACCATCACACACTAGGGGTAGCCTTGAGAACAATGAAAAATCCAGAACACTTAATTGTGCTCATGCAAAATTTGTACAAGAGGCAGTGGTTTGAATATAACAAGGAAATATTGCATGGTTGAAAATCAGGAAAATGTGTGTCAGGTTATGTCTTCTCACCAGCTTTATGCAGTATGTATGAGCAAGTAACCAGAGATTGGGAGAAGACTTACTAACAACCTGTGTTATGTAGATAACACCACCTTTCCTGCTGTGAAAGTAATGGCTTAAAGCATTTATTGATGATCAAGAATTACAACCTTCAATATGGTTTACAACTCAAATGTAAAGAAAACTCAAACCCTTACAACTGAACTAATAGATAACATCACAAGAAGTAGAGAAAGGATTGAAATGACAAGGATTTCATTTTTGTTTGGCTACACAATCAAAGCACATAGAAGTCACAGTTAAGACGAGATTAAGCAACACATTGCATTGGGTAAGCCTCTTTCAAAAGATCTCTTTAGGGTGTTGAAAATCAAGAATAAGTTTGAAGAATAAGTTGTCCCTGATCCAAGCTGTGGCATTTTCAGTCTCCTCTTATGCATGTGAAAGTTGGACAATGAATAAAGACCGAAGAATTGATACATTTGAATTATAGTGTTGGCAAAGAATGTTGACAGTACTATGGATTGCCAAAAAAACAAACCAACCTATCTTGGAAGAAGTCAGAGTGCTCCTTAGAAGCAAGGATGGAGGGCTGAGCCCCTGTGGTGTAGTGGTTGTGCATGGGGCTGCGGCCCACTGGGATGGAGGTTCAATTCCAGCAGTGGGGCTGGGCCTCCTACTCCCACCACCGGAGAGCAGTGATTGCCCCCCCCTCCAAAAAAAAAAGTGAAAAAAAAAAAAAGCAAGGATGGGGCTCATTGTGTTAGTCCGGGTAGACTAGAGATACAAAATCATAGATACGCATATGTATATAAGGGTACAGTTTATATATAAGAGGAATAGGACATTAAGAAAGCATTCCAACCCAGTCCAGTACAAAGTCATAAGTCCGATATTAGCTCATATGTTTGATACCAGTGTATAATGTCTCCTTCCGACTCACGAAGTCACAGGCCAGTGGGTGCAGAGCCCTCTCATGGTTCTAGCAGGGGTCCCCTCATGGCTCTTCATTTCCAGAGCTCAGGGTCCATCAACAGCATCCAGTGGTGGTAGAAGCAACTCAGTGCTGGCAGGGATCTCCAGGTGGCTTCTCCAACTTCAGAGGTCTAATTCCATCAGGGCAAGGCCGTGTGGTTTCTCTTCTTTCTCCTCCAGCTCCTTGGATGCTGCCATCTTGTCTTGTTTGAAGTTCGTTGTCACTGAGACTAGCTCCCAACAACTGGGGAGATAGCATCTCATCTCCATGAGGGAAATACCGCGAGATTTCCCAGAAGTCTCAGGAGAAAGCTATGCCCACACAAAGGCCTCATTGGGTACTCAATGACTATCTCCAGATTAACAGGTTGGACTCCATCCCTATATCTCAATCACGAAATTAACAGAAGCACATGATCACCACACTCATCTACTTTGGACATTTGTCAGGAGATACCAGTCCCTGGAGAAGGCATCATGCATTGTAAGGTGAGAAAAAGAGGAAGACCCATAACAAGATGATTGATCAATGGTTGCAACGAATGGCTCAAACATAGCAGCAATTTTGAGAGCGGTACAGGGGGTGTTTGGTTTTGTTGTCCATAGGGTCACTATGAGTCAAAACCAGCACAATGGAACCCTGTAACAACAACAGAAACAAAATTTGAGTTTTCCTTTTTTGTTTTTTGACATTTCTGCCTTACGCAGATACTGGCGTTTGTACGATTGCCTGTATAAGAAGATAGACATAAGGGATCACTAAAAGGGATCAATGAAATTGTTATTGATGATGATGTTTTTTGAGCCCGCTGTTTGCATGGCAGCAGGGGCATGGGGTGGATCAGTGATGGAGCTCTCCCCTGCCACTCAGGAGACCCTCCTTTTGAATCCCAGTCTGTGCACCTGATGTGCAAACACCAACCCATTGGTCAGTGGAGGTTGACATGTTGCTGTGATATGGATAGGTTTCAACAGAGCTTCCACTTTAAGACAGGCTGGAAAGGAAATCCCATGGATTACAATGAATCCTCGGGACTGGTGGTGCAGGACTGGGCAGTGTTTCCTTCTGTTGTCCATGGGATTGCCAGGAATTAGTGACCAATTCAACGGCAGCTAACAATGTGTGTCGAGTGTTGGCCCAGGGTATTAACTTTACCTTCTTGCACACTCATTTCTTTAGGAGTAAACTTTATCCATTGCTATCTTGCTACCAATCCTGTGTTTCTTATGCAGATGAAAGCATGAATCTTTTGATCACTTTTCTAAACTTCTTTTTCTCCTTCCCCACTCCCTCACCCTCCTTTGTCTCCTTCTCTGCCAAGGTTGGTTTCCTTCTGCTCTGTTTGGAATCTGTGTCTACACTGAATTTGTTTTTAATGAGAAATGAACGTCACAGAGTGCTGGAAAAATGTATATTTTAGACTCCAGGAAGCTGATGAGGGAAATTTTATACACACACACACATCTTACTTCTGTTACTTATGTAAAAAATGTCTTTCTCCAACCTAAAACTCATTGCCTTCTAGTGAAGTGTGACTCAGAGAGTCTATAAAGGGTTTCCAAGATTAGGAATCTTTATGGGAGCAGACGGTCTCATCTTTTTTCCTTAGAGTGACTGGTGGTTTCAGACCATTGTCATTGAGGTTTGCAAGCAGCCCAATGTTTTTACCACTACCCTTTAACTGCCATCACACTTAGCATCCTGTGAAAAGCTCAAACTCATTTCCATCAAGTTGATTCTGCCTCCAAGTGATACCACAGGACAGAGTGGACCTAACACCCTTTCAGTTTCTGAGACTTTAAATCTTAATGAAAGTACATAGCCTTGAAACACTGACCTTGTGATTAACCTGTAGGGATAGCCCGCTGTACCACCAATACACCACCACCAATTTCTCTCTATACACCACCACCAATTTGACCTTAAGTTAGCTCCATTGGCTTTGGTGGTAGTAAATCTCCTCTCTCTCTCCCTCCCTCCTTTTCTCCCTCCTTTCCACTCTCCCTCCTTCCCTCCCTCTGCACTGGGCCTCAGGATGTCTGAGGAGCACGATAATAACATGAACAATAGGTTTCACTGATTGATAGTCATGTGCCAGGCACTGTGTGAATAGCTCTGCACCTACTTTTTTCTTTCAATCGACAACCGCCCCCCCCCCCTTTTGAGACCAGCGTATCTTGTTACAGTACTACAGTTGTAAGCACTAAGGTTCTAAGAAGTTCATCAAGTTACTTATGGTCACTGGATTGGTCTTTGAAGTTTAGCTTTCCAACCCAAAGTGCCCATAACCACCATCTCTGTTTGTTGGCACTTGGCTGGGCTTGCTGAGGGAGTTCATCTTGACTTATAAATGGATCAAGGCCTTCTCCAGAGAGGGGTTTCTCTTGCCTGTTTGATCTTCTTCTATTACTCTTGGAGACAGCTCTGCAACGTGACAGACACGGGTTCATGTGACTCAGCAAGGCGTTCAAGCTTATCTTGACTGCATATAGTCATTGTCAGAGTCGGAATAATGTGTAGTAAGGGCTGAATGGAGCTCCTGGTCACAGAGATTCTCAGAGAAGGGTTGTTATTATCATTCCTGCTTATCCCTTTTCATTGGCGCTCTGGTGGCATGTGGCTTATGAATCGGGCTGTTAACCACAACGTTAGTGGTTCAAACGTACCAACTGCTCCTCAGGAGACAGGTGAGGCTTTCTGCTTCCTTAAGGATTTAGACCTGGAAACCCACAAGGGCAGGTCTACGCGAGCCTGTGAGATCCCTTTGAGTTGGGATCAACTTGATGGCCATGAATTGGAATTTTTGGCAACTCCTTTTATGCTTCGTAGTCTGTCCTTTCCTCTCTTCTGCCTATGCTAGCCAGTTTCCTGCAGTTCATTCTGAATCATGGTGATGCCTTGTGCGTCAGAGGAGCACCGTGCTTCAGGGGATCATGGATGGCTGGTGTTCGGGAAGTAGATGGCAGGCCTTTCTTCTTTTTCTTTTTAAAATCATTTTCTTGGGGACGCATCGAGCTCTTTTCACAACCCATCCATCTATCTCTTGTGTCAAGCACATTGGTACTTTGTTGCCACCATCATTTTCAGACCATTTTCTTTTACTTGAGCCCTTGGCACCAGCTTCTCATTTTTTCCCTCTCCCCCATGAACCCTTGATAATTTAGTACATTATTATATTTTTTCATGTCTTACACTGCCTGATGTCTCCCTTCACCCACTTTTCTGTTGTCCATTCCCCAGGGAGGGGGTTAGATGTAGATCATTGTGATCTGTCCCCCCTTCCCCTTTCCCTCCTGGTATCATTCCTCTCATTATTGGTACTGAGGGGGTTTTTCTGTCCTGGATTTCCTATGTTTTCAACTCTTATCTGGACCACACTGGTTGAATTTTTAAAACTTTACTTGCCTCAGTCTCTTGTGCTTTAAAATGGGGTTGAACAATAAAAGTGATAAAAGAACTTGCCTCATAGCATTTCCATGAAGGCTATTTAAGCCAATATTTGTAAGGTGCACACGTTATGGTATTTAATTTTTATGCTCATATGTCTCTGTGTGCATATGAACATACTGAAGGGATATATTATGTTCTTTTCTGTGCCTGTCATTGAGTAGTGAAGTTATGAGTGATAGCTTATGCATGGGGGTTCATGAACACATCTGTGTTTTCTAGGTTTTTCTCCATGCAGCATGTTTAATAAGTAATTTCGAAAAGAATAAAAACCCAAACTGAGGGGCAGGTGCTGCCTTGGAACTTTTCTAGGCTACTTAGCTTAATTCCTTTCTTTCTTTTTGAGGTAATTTCCTTGTGTTTTTGGTAAAGATTTACTGTGAAGTTCAGGTTTTCTTTCAGCCATTTATATACATATTGCTCAGTGACATATATTTGACCTCTTTATTTCCATTCTGGTACTTCTGTTTCCATAAATCTAGTTTCCCAGACCCTTTACATCCTTCTTCTTTTTAAAAATCTTTCTTAGTAGTTAGTAGTTGGCCATTTGGTCTCCTGTAGGTGATTTTTAATTTTAAGGAGCACTGGACTTACGGATGAGATCCGGCATCCACAATCTTTTGTTGAGGATATCTGCAAGAAGTAGAAGGGCTTGCTAGGGGTTATTATTCTTCACTTTTCTGAAGTCCTTACTCCAACAGAGGAAGATGAGGCATGAACTTGTAATTAGCGACACGGGTCAAATGTGACCATTTCAGCTCTAGATCCAGTATGCACTTTGCAAGGGGCAGTGCTGCTCTAAATGACTTGGGTGTGTTGAGCAGCTTCTAAATAAAGGCAGGATGCCAAGTGTCTGCCCACTGCATTGACACAGGAATGGAGCTTTCACCAAAGAAAGCAGAGAAAGTGTGCAGGCTCTGATCAGAAGGGAATTTCTTCGTGTTTGCCTTGGCTGGCATCCCACAACCTACCTTATTGTGCAGTTACAATCCTTTCCAGTACAATGTGTGAAAAACCACAGGCCCCCTGCCCACACCCTTCCAAAGCTGTGTCAGCAACAGCTTTCAAGTGTGTGCAAATTAAGGGGTCACTGGATCCCATATCGCCCTGTGACATTTGCCAAAAATAAATGCCCGTTAATCATTATGTCGCTTGGTTTCAGTGATGAAGATGTACCTCTGACCAGGAGCCTCTGGGAGGAGATTTTTGATGAGGGTCCTGACACTCCTTTTGATTGTAGACAGATGTGTTGGGAATGCTTTCCTCTCTCTCTCTCCCTCCCTCCCTCCCTCCCTCTATTTCAATAAGGGTGTTGTGAAACAGCATCCCCATGGCTTGTGAGAAAAGCTCTGCTGCTTCAGAATGCAGAATCAATGGATTGGGGACATTTCTTAGTTTAAGGTCATGAGCATTCATTCTTCCTTCAGTGGTTCACATTTCTTGTTTTGCAAAGCCCAGAGCTATTGTCTCACAGGATGAGCATATTATTCCTAGCACAACATGATTCCTGTTTCGTATTAATCAGACACATTAAAATATACATTGCATTTGCATGGGGATTTTTTTTTCTTCATTCAAAGTACTTGTGGCCCCAATGATCTGATCCGCAGACAAAGAGTCTAAGAAGGCAAGTAATATTATTTTTATGTAACTTATCAAGACAGTTTTTGAGGGTCCATTGCTAATGACTCAGAAAAAAGCAGAAAAAAATTTCCATTATTGTGCAAGTTTTGCACAGTCTTAGAGCTTATTTTTCAGAGGAGGAAATGATGTTGTGTGGAGATGAAATACCTTCTTAGAGTTGACATTGTTAGTGTCAGAGTGAGACAGGCCTTCAGACCTCCACTCGACAGATCCTATCTCCACTGCATCATGTGAGTGGAACCAGTTTCTAAGAGGGGGAACATTTCATGATCTTTTTTTTTAGTAGGTTTGAAAACCTCCATCCCTTGATCACTTATTCTATGGGACAAACTTAGTTGGTGTAAAGGCAGCTTCATGTCTCAACACTCTTTAGTCCCTTACCTGAATCCTTCACCCTCCTCTCAAAAGGACCCTAGGAGAAAATTAAAATTAAGAATAAACAAAAATAACAAGAGTACACAGGAAGAAGAAGCTAGAGTAGCAAAATGCTTCTCGAGGATTAAAAGCAAGAGTCCAAGAACCCTTCTTCAATGTGGAGATAATAAATTGGCCTTGGCATGAACATGTTTGCTGACAATATGGTGACCAATTCCAGCTATTTCCTGACCCAGCTGACATGTGCCATCCTTCAGCAGATTCTACCGTGACTATAGGAACACGGGGAGGACTCCCAACATCCGTGCTTGGATTATACCTTATCTGAGTTCTCAGCTGTGGCTTTCAGTGGGCTCAGCATGTTCCAGATTCAGTTCTCTGTGTAGTCCAGTGACTAATCACAAGCTTCGACTTATGATTAATCAGACATGGGAACACAAAGAAGAAAACAAAGGGCATATAATTCTATCCAAAGACTGACACCGTTAGCACTTTTATATTTTGTTCTAATTTTGTTCCATGCATGTAAACACATGTACTTAGTTTCACTGAAAAAAGCTTATACAAGCTGAGCCCCGGTGGCGTAAGTGGTTGAGTGCGGGACTGTGGCCGGCGGTTCAAATCCAGCGGCGGCTCTCAGGAGCGGCACTGGGTAGCGCCCATGATCCCCAGAGGCAGTGATGCCCACAAAAAAAAAAAAAAAAAAAAAAAAAAAAAAAAAAAAAAAAAAAAAAAAAAAAGGGAAGAAGAAAAAAAGAGAAAAAAGCTCATATGAGAATAGTATTTTATAGTCTTTTTAAAAAATCATTTTATTGCATTTTATTACAGCTCTTAAAACATTCCATACATCAATTGTATCAAGCATATTTGTACACATATTGTCATCATCATTTTCCAAAAACATTTGAAGCCTTAGTATAAGCTCCTTTTACAGGGTTCTTTTTGCACTACATGATATAGTGTAAATATTGTACCTTATCAAAACATTGTGCTACAAGTTGACTTTTAATGGCTCCATAGATTTTTACTGAAATGATAGATCAAAATTTACCCAATCAGCCTTCTCAATTGTTTGCTATTGAACTTACTTTCTGTTAACAGTTGTTGCAAATACCATCTTTCTTTATGACTGGTTACTGCTGAGTATTCCCTAAGGATAAGTTCATGTATTAGTTAGCCTTTGCTTTATAACGAACCATGTCACAACTTAGTGGTACAAAAATAACAGTTTCTTTAGCTCCATAAGGTGATACTTTGGAGCAGGAAGCTTTTCTGGTCTGGGCTGGATCGAGTCCATTGGCTGGGCTTGTGCAAGAGTTTACAACCAGCTGGTTGGTAGGTTCCTGGGGATGACGGGGACAGTATTCAGCAGGTCAGGCATGTGCACATGTCAGTTACAGGGTTGGAAAGCAGGTAGAAGACAAACCCTGATGCTCAGCTTTTTTTTTTTTTTTTTTTTTCATTTTTGCCTCCTTTAAACTGTGCCTTGTGACATGTTTGCTTCTGTCCTAGAGGTCAAACCAAGAAACATGGTAAAACAGAGCCAGTCGAGGTCATTGTCAAAGGACATGACTCCAAAGGCAAATACAAGTTGGAGCCACGATTCTAGTCAACCCCAACGTCCTTAATTCAAGTTCTAAATAAAGTAGGAAAGCTATTCAAAACAAAACAAAAGCACAAAACCTTTTGATGGCGATATGGGTGAACGTTCGCAGAGCACATTGGTTTTCCCATTCAACAAGGTGTACTCATTTTTTGTGTGTGTGACAATGGCAACAACCCTCACAGTGTCAGAGCACTCTTTATACTTCCTCCCCAGGTCTACTGTTTGCATTTTTTTTCCTCTCCTATTCCTCCTGCCTTCTGAACTTTATCCCAAGACCGAAGCTGCCCATTCGATCTGGTAGTGTTGCTTGTTCTAAGGGGTGCATTTCTCTGGTGCGATTGTTCACCCTTCACGTGTATTATTTGGCTGAAAGTTGACTCTGCGGGTAAGTTCATTGGCAGTCCGGAAGGGTGACCAAAGGCTGTAATCTAAGGGATTTCAGCAGTCTTAATCATACCAGGAAGTCTGGTCTTGCATGACTTTTGAGTATGGTTCTATGTTTTCTCCCACTCTATCCAGAATGTCTTCTTGAATAATTAGTAGTGGTAGCGAGGCACAGATTGGCTCTTCTGGTCTTGGGGTCATGGAGACTGAGGTTCTCGTGCTTAATTAGTCCTATGGGCTAATCGTTTCCAGGGGTTGTTGGTTTTCTCCATTCTGTCTCTGGATGAGGAAAGGTCAATGGCTGCACCTTAGTGAGCTGCTCAGAATTTTTAAGCCCCCCCCCCCAGTTGCTATTCCCCCCAAAGGAAGAGGTAGACTAGTGCCTTTTTCAGCCATGTTTTGCCAGTTGACCTTGATGTCCTCCCACAACTATGGTCCTGAGCTTGTGGTCCTCGCAGGGCCTTATTTTACCTGGGTCATTTTTGTGCTGACCTGTCCCGTACTATAGAACAGAGCGCCCTTTCTTTCACCCAAGGTAATACCTGCCTAAGCGCCCCGGCAGTGTAGTGGTTACTCTTTGGGATGTGACCCGCATGGCTGGCAGTTCAAAACCACGAGCAGTGCTGCAGGAGAAAGATGGGGCTTTCCACTCCCATAAACAGTTACGGTATCAGAAGCCCACAAGGGGTCGCTGTGAGTCAGCCATGACTCAATGGCAGGGAGTTTAGTTTGGATCCTCTAGTTAGCGATTCACCCTCCTCAGACGCTAGGCAACTTTGGAATCTTTCTCTTAACCATTTATTGTCATCCTCTCAGACAGTAGTTGCCCTTTTGTGGTTGACTGCATCAGGTCTTCCAGGTCCATCCGTGTCGTGATGCGTTTTTCAAATTATTGTGATTTTTTGATGTTGTGCAATGTTTCCTTGTATGTGGTGCCTAGTTTGTTTATCCATGCACTCCCTGATGGGCACGTGCTTGTTTTCCATCTTTTTGTTGCTGTGACTAATGCTGGGATGAGCATGAATGTGCCTCTGTCTGTTCGGGTCTTGGTGTTATTAGGTGCCCCTGATTTGGTTCTGACGTGAAGCAACCCTGTGGACAACAGGATGAAACATCGCCCTGTCCTGCGCTATCCTCACAAGTCTTCGTATGTTTGGGTCCCTCGTGGCAGCCACTGTGTCAGTTCATCCTGTGGAGGGCCTTTCTAGTTTTCTCTGCCTCTCTAGTTTAGCAAGCATGATGTCTTTCGCTCGAGATCAATGTGTTTGTTCTTCTGGCAATCAAGACTATTTTTTTTTTTTGCTATTCCTCGCCAACACCCTAGTTCAAATGCATCCATTTTTCTTCCTTGTTCAATGTCCACATTTCACGTATATATGAGGTGATTGAAAGTACCATGGCTTGGTTCAGGTGCCTCTTGGTAAAGTAACCTCTTTGCCTTTCCACAAGAGATATTGTGCAGCAGATGTACCCAACGCAATGCACTGTTTGATCTTGACTGCCTCTGCCATAAGCATTGATGGTCGTTCCAAGCAAGATGAAATCTTTGGCAAGGTGACAACTGGTTTTGTAATCATGATTTTGTTCATGTCATGGCTCTTATTGTTCTATGGGCTGTATCTAGTAATGGGGTTGCTAGATTACATGGTACGCTTTCTAAAAGAAGCTCGACACCAATTAGATCTCAGTGTCTCCCATTGGCAATGGATGAGGGTTCCAGTCTCTCCACACCTTTATCATCATTTGTTGTTTTCTGTTTTATTGAATTTTGCTGTTTTTGGTAGCATCTCTCTAATAATCGCAATAATTTCTTCATGTATTTGTTGGCCGCCTAAATCACTTCTTTAGTGAGGTCTCAGTTCATGTGCCCTGTCTATTTTTAAGCAGTGGATGGCTGCAGAGAAGTTCTCTTTTTATTGAGAATAATGTTGGCCACTGTTTTGTGTATGTGCCACTAATTATTTTGAGGAATTTCTCTTCTTTTCCTATTTTGCTTAGAGTTTAAAAATCAAGAATGGGTGTTTAATTTTGTCAAATTCCTTTTCTCCATCAATTGATATGATCCTATGGTTACTTTCTTTTGTTTCAATTTTAAAAAACCCCACAAACGTTATTGTCCGACAAGTCAATATCCAAATACGTTCTTTCTACATGATTGAGAAATGACGTTGTCACTATCACCTAAAATGTTTTCTTCACTTGCTTCTACTCGTGTCTTGACCAATTCATTTTTATCTTCCTGAAATGTACACCTCACTTGAAGCAATGAAGGATTCCTAAGTACCACAGGGTAAAGGGCTTGAACTTGCATCCACAGCTTTTATCTCTCTACGGGATGTAATTCTTGGTTCCATCTGTAGTTACTGAATCTTTCTTTTCTTCTAGTGACTAGAGAATTTTTGGCTGTTCCTTGGCTAGTTTCTGGAGATGTGTTTTGATTTGGGGTCTTCCCTTTCTGATGCATGCACTTGCTCCTATGAGTTGCCCTTGGAATACTGCTTTTGCTGTTTCCCAGTAATTTGGGTGTGCTTTCTATTTAGTCTTCTTTAATTCAAGGAAAACCTTTTAATTCCATTTTATTTTTCTTTTATGACCCACCCAGTAGTTTTAAATGGCGATGTTATTCAGTTTTCATGTATAGTGTAGTGATTTACTTGATAAGGCTTTTCTAATCATAGCCTTTGTAATTCCCACCAAATGACAATTTTTTAATGGATCTGGGAAAGAGAAAGTGGGGGAAGATGCTGATAGGAATATACAATTCAGCTGTGAGTAATTGCCAACAGTGCTAATTTTGACTGTGCACACTTAGAACTCTAATATAAGAATTGGTTCATTTTGTCATCCTGCTGAGTATAAAATAAGCCATTTCAGCAGTAGAAGACAGGTGTGGGGGTGGGGTGGATCTCACTACCCTCCTCAAGAAAGAAGATCTAGGAGTGGTCCATATCCTTTGGACCCCGAGTCCCTGTTTATTTGACCTCCTTGATCTAGGGACCTCCTCGATTCAGCTATGGTGGCAGAGGAGTGGCAGAAACAAGAACGGAGCAAGAGACAGCATAGTTGGCTTCTCATCCCACAGAACAAGTCAACCAGGGTCCTTTGGGGGGTGGAAGTTTGCTTGTGAAGTGGGGTGCCCCCTTACAGGTACTTCATTTAGAGAACTAGGGTTGATGACCCATGGGGCTGGAGCTGAATGTCATCAGGCTGAGGCTTATGGCAGAGTGTTGTGCCCTTGAGGCATTTATGAACAGCATTAAAATAGTTCTGTAACATAGTCTGTGCAGGGCAGACGTCATGAGGCGAGGTGGCAGAGAGGCCAAGGACCAGAGAGGCATACCCTCACACCTGGCTAAGAGAGGGTTTCTTGACAAGATTTATGTCCCGAGCATTTCTGATCCTAAATTGTAGCCTGTTAACCTCTCCCATAAACTCCATAATAATGAGTATTATCTGGGTTCTTTGTAACCATTGCAATGAATTACTGAATCCAACAGAAAAGAGAATGCTATGAGAGGATACCTCACATCAGACTTGATAAGGAAGGTCCGAGGGTGGAAGTCTGCCTGACCTCTGTCTCATAAGAACTGACCTTGGGATGGTTTCATTCTCCTCCCTTGGTCAGATGCCACACCTCCTTGCCATTTTCTACCCACATCATGTTTTTAATCCCTCCCATTTATCTTCCTGTTGTTCATTTCTATTTTTTTCTGTTCATTTCTATTTCGATAGAATTTTGATAAGAGAAGATGCTTTCTAATATTTCAGTGTTTCTAAATTGTTTTGTGGGATGACCTATGTTTGTTTTGGAGAATGGTCATATGTGCTGGAAAAGCATATGTTTTGGGCATGGCATTCTCTGTAGGTATTGAAGTCACTAGGTTGTTTAGATTTTTGTATCTTTCTTGAATTCCTTTCTGCTTGTTCTATTGTGCATCAAAAGTGGTGTAGTAAAGTCTCCTATTATTGTGGATTTAACTAGTTCTGAAATTATTTTAAAGTTTGATTTTGGAAGGATGGATTTTTTCTGTTAAGTGCATACATATTTATTATGATATTGTTCTCCTGTTGACTCATGTTTTTGGGTAACTTAATTTTTTCCCATGTTGCTTTGAGTTTTCTCTCTCTCTTTTTTAGAAAGTTTGATTGGGATATGTTTTGACAATTCTCTTGTATGGTTTATCCCTTTTGGGATTTGTTGTGTTTCTTGACTGTATATCTTCTTAGGTTTTATGATATTAGGGATGTTTTCTTTCAACAAGTCTTTGACAATCTTTCTTGTGCCATTTTTGTTTGTTTGTTTTTATTTCTCCTGTCCTGGAGTTGTGATCACATTTTTAAATTATTTATAGTGGTGATGTCCTGAATAACATTTCAGTTCTGTTCTTTCCACCTCATCTGCTTGTTCTTTTTTCTAGTTGTGCCTTTATCAAAGTGATATAAAGAGCTATATCTATAATTTCACCAATTCTATTTTACATTGATTCTGCTCCTTTGATCTTTCAATGTGTTATCTATTTTTTAATACATTTTAGCATGAAGGGGCTTCACAGAGTTTGTGGGGAAAAGATCCATTAGTTTCATTCCAGCTTTCCACAAGTTTTTGAAGTCCCCTGGATACCTCTTCTAGGTTTCTATTTTCTATGCTTGTATTGTTTCTGATTTCCAATTTGTTCTCTAATATTTTTTCAAGGTATTCTTTTTTATTGATCATTTTATTGGGGGACTTTTACAAAATCTTATTACAGTCCATCATTCAGTTGTATTAAGCACACTTGTACATATGTGGCTGTCAACATGTCAATTTGTTCTTGTATTACTTTTCTGGATCTTGCTAGAGTTTTGTCTGTGTTTTCTTTGATTTCGTGTATGATCTTGGTGACCTCTTTATTTTCCTTCATCTTCTTTTTGAATCTGCTGGAGGGGTCTAAGGAATAGGAATTCTCTGGAATTCCTTATCGGGTTGTTTCAATACCACTTATTCCTCTGGGAGAGTTTCTGACCGTGCATTTTCATCACTTTATTACCCATCTTGACCTGTGTGTGTGTGTGTGTGTGTGTGTGTGTGTGTGCAGATGCGCATGTGTGAGATTTGGAATTTTTTTCTTGTCTCTAAGACATATATACTTGTATTGGTATCGCATTTATTTGCTGATTTGATTCAGTCTTTATTTCTTTACTTATGGCATCACTGCCCCCTGGTGGTGGGAGTAGGAGGCCCAGCCTTGCTCCTGGAGAGCTGCTGCTGGATTTGAACCTCCAACCCAGTGGGCCACAGTTGCTTTATTTTTTAATATCTAGGTAATGGATCCGCCATGTTACTCTTGTCACTCATTTGCCAGTACTGGGTGCTCCTGACTTGTTTCCAGGTGGATTCCATAGTAGGTGGGAGTGTGGGTACAAGTCTGACTTCTGGCTGTGTAGAGCAATGGAGACCCGACTGGCTGTATGCTGACTGCTGTTTATTAGGGGTCCAGTGGTGTTGGAGTGTCTATGTGGCAGGTCTACTGGGTCGCTGGCTCCTTTTTGATGGGGGGAAGATTTTGACAACTGTACATGTGGTAAAGTAGAGCAAAATCAACAAAACCAAAAAAGAAGTAGGAGGAAGAGGCAAGAAATAAGATTAAAAAAAAAAAGAAGAAAGCATTAAAAAAAAAGTTGCACAAGCCCAAGCCCTAGTTCCAGCTATCTGGCAGGGGTGGTGGTGGGGGGACGGGGGACAAGGGCGGACTCCCTGTAGAGCTCCTAGAAGGGGAAATAATCTTATTCTAGTGTTCCAAATGTACTCTGGTGAGGCAGTGGTTAAGCACTTGGCTGGTAATGGAGCGATCTGCACTTTGAACCTACTGGTTGCCTTGTGGGAGAAAGGTGGGACAGCCCACTCGTGTAAAGGACCCCGTTTTGGCAAACCCGTGCGCCCGTCCTGAGGCAACCCTAATTTGTAATGAGCGGGGGTTGACTTGCTGGCCATGTTTTGTTGGGAGGGTTCCAAGGAATCCCTTGGTGGTGCTTACGGCTAAGCTTTTGACTACGGACTGAAAGGTTGGCGGCTTGAACCTATTCAGCAACAACTCACATGAAAACCCCAGCGCTCTACTTCCCAAAGACCCCCACCTTGAACATTCTGTGGGGTACAACTCCCTGAGTTGGAAAACAACTAGGATCACCCCACCCTACTACTAATGTGCTCCATGGATAGGAATTGACTCAATGTAATTGGTTGTTTTGGGGGGGGGCTGGAGTGGGGTGTGTATAATGTGATTACAAATAAGATTTTAAGATGATTTTGAGTGGAAGGACCACCAACATCACAATGCATTTCATCTTTGCGAAGCCAACTGCAAGACTGGAAAACTCCTCCAAGCTCAGTTGAAATGTTCTTCATCCATCGATCCATCTATCCAGTCAGCAAGCATGTATGGAGGTCCTGCTCCGTGCCAGGCTCTGAGACAGGTGTTGACCGTAAAATAATACAAAGGTCTCTTGGAACATAAACAGACTGGAGGGTCTGTGAGGATAAAGTGATGTGTTTTTGTTGGAATGTGACGGGCGAGGGGTGGGAGAGGTAGTGCAATATGCTCAGCAGAACTCTGGGCAGGGAGGGGTGGGTGGCAGGAAAGAACTGAGAGCAACTTCTCTGAGAAGTTGTCTTCATTCCTCCGCCTGAAGGAAGTGGGGACTTTGTGCTGCGATACACAAGAACAGCATTTCCTGTGGGTTTGCAAAGGCATTTTGAATGTAAAGACTAAACTATCGCTTGTTGAAGTGTGAATATAATAATAAAAAATTATTGACTTTTAAAAACTTGGTAAGCAGATAACCAGACCAATTTTTTCAGCCCGGAAGAGGGTGATTGGGGATGAATTTAAGTGCATATATTGCATTGATGCGACCCCCCCCCCCCAATTAAATGCATCTATCACTTGGGTGTGGGGAGTTTCCTAAGCACTTGTTGTTGGTCTGATACCTGTTAACTTTGAAGTTTGTGTCTACTAGTTCTTGAAATTGATCTCTGTTTTGTCACTGTTGCTGTGACAGTGGAGCAGGATATGATACTAGAGTCTGAGTTGAACCAAATTTATATGAGCTTTAATATTTTTAACTCTGAAAGAAGGAGGGATTGAACCACTTGATCTTTTAGGATTCTGCCTATCTTCAAGTTCAGTCATCCACTCTCCCAGCATTCCATCCAGTAACTGTCTGTGTACTTGTGCTAGAGATTGTTCTGTTGCTGTTTTCCATTGAGCTGGTTCCAACTTATAGGAAGGACAGCATGACTGCATAGGACCAAATACAACTACTGGGTATGGTTTCCACGGTGGTAATCTTACAGAAGTACGACCGTTCTACCCTGGGTTCATTGGTGGGTTCAAACCACTGACCTTTTGGTTAGCTGCTGAGTGAGTGCTTAATGACTGAGCCCCGTTAGCTCCATAGACTTTGCTTGGTAAGACAAAGTAGATATGTCCCTACCTTTTGGAGTTTACCGTGTAATAGGGGAGAGAGATCGATGAGTAGTTATACAGATAATGATACAGATGCAGTTCTCTAAATGCTATAAAGGAGAAGAGGGTGGGTGAAAAGGTGATCTGTTTTATTTTGAGGTTTGGAGAAGTTTTCCTATAGGAAGTGAAGTTTAGACATAAACCCAGCAGGGACACATGTCCGGCAGAGGGCACAGCTTATGCAGGGCCTCTGAAGTCAGAAGGAGGTAAATGTTCATAAGCAACAGTAATAAAGTTAATCATAGTAGCTACTGTGTAATGAAGACCTCCTTTTTTCAGGCACTGTGTCTGCTCTAAAGGGGCAGAATTGACTCCTTGGCAGTGAGTTTGGTGCAATTCATACAGGAGTGATTTTGTTCAGTGTCCTTCATCTTAATTTGGTGCATACATAAAATGGGAGCAGTGATGATTGTGCTTCCTTCGTCGGGCTGCTCTGGGGATCCAATGAAGTAACGCTGGATGCTGGTGACTGTCTTGGTTTGGATTACTCACTCTTGGAGTTTCTGCAGAAGTGGGCGGCTACGACTCAGCAGGCTGCTCCATCTTCTCTTAAGGAAGAAAGAGCTAGGGACATTGAGGACTAGCTGTTGAAGTTGCAACCATAGTTGGCATCCCAAGGAGGCATAGAAGGTCAAGGGGGATAATTGTTACAGAATAGACAGTTTAGGGAGAATAGGACATTCCATTCCTATCTACTGCTAAGATGAACACATTCCTTGTTGTTTTTTTTTTTTTTTTATGTTGAAATGACATCTCTAAATACCTTTACTGAGAACCACGGACATTTCTGTTTCCAAATGTCATCCTAATGGCAGTAAATAGAATGATGGGTGTGCCTTTTCAGCATTTAGAATGACCAAGGGCCAAAATATATTTTTGTGTGTAAATATTTGGAACAAACATTGCAAATTTCCTCTGTTTAAAATTATTTATCCTGAAGTACTCCTTGTTTACCAGATGCAGAAAGTGAAGGCAGAGTTCTTTGACCAAAAAGACCAAACCCATTGTTGATGAGTCTATTTTGATTGAAAATGACCCTATCGAATGGGATAAAACTGTTCCATAAGTTTTCCAAGCCCATACCCTTTTCAGAAGTAGACCGCTACATCTTTTTACCATGGTAGGTGTGAGCCGTTACCTTTTCTGTTAATGGCCGAGTGCTTAACCATTGTGTCACCGGAGCTCTGTTTATTGCTCTTGAAGATCCTGCCATCTAGGGCTGAGCCCCGGTGGCATAAGTGGTTGAGTGCGGGACTGCGGCCTGCAGGCGTGGCGGTTCAAATCCAGCAGCGGCTCTTAGGAGCAGCACTGGGTAGCGCCAATGACCACCAAAGGCCGTGATGCCAAAAACAAAACAAAACAAAACAAAACAAAACAAAAGAGCCTGTCATCTAACTTGGAATGATTTTGTTCCTAGACGACATTATTTGGACATCTTTTTAATTGTCAATAATGACAGGGTAGGGGGAGTCTTTGCTACTGGCCACCAGTGGGGAGAAGGCCAGGAGAGCCCCAAAGGGCCTTTAATGCAATGTGGAAGCTTCACAACAAAGAACTGCCTGGTCCAGAGTGTCAGCAATATCATGGTTAAGATATTAACCATCCTCTCTCTCTAAAGCACCATTTGCAAAGCTCCTCGAGGGGAGTGATCAGTTAGCAGGGAGCTGTCACAGTGTATTAGGGATTCTTTGGGCACACATATGTCGCGATGTAAACTAAAACCTCTGGATGGTTTCAGTTATATCTTCTCAACACAGATTGGTTTTGCACCGTTCAAAACGAGGTATCACAAATTGATGTATCTTCTTTATGATATGTCCATATTAGTCCATACAGAGCCAGACAGTATTCCCTCTCTCACACAGTTTCCTGTTGATGGACATTGCTTATTTCACCTTTTGTTAACAAAAAATGCTGCAATGATGATCCTTAGACTGAACTGTTGACAGGTGTGTGTAAACACACTGTAGTTAAAAGGGAATTGCTGAATAAAAGGGTAGGTGCAGTTCCTAAAAAAGTTAAACCCAGGATGCTCACTTCAGCAGCACATCAACTAAAAAAATTTAAGCCCAGGATTACTATCGGACATGGTAATTTTATTCCTGGGTGTGTGTGTTAGTCCAGGTAGACTAGAGAAATAAATTCATAGACACGCATATGGATATATGGGAAAGGTTTATATACAAAAGGAATGGAACATTGAGAAAGCATCCCAACCCAGTGCAGTCCAAGGACATAAGTCCGATATTAGTCCATATGTCTGATACCAATCTATAAAGTCTCCTTCCTACTCATTAAGCATGTGCAGTATAAGCATCCCTGTGCTGGCAGGGGTCTCCCCATGGCTCCTCATTTCCAGGGCTCAAGGTCCATCAGCAGTATCCATTGGCGGTAGAAGTATCTCAGCACTGTCAGGGGTCTTTCCGTGGCTTCTCCAGCCTCAGAGGTCTGGTTCCATCAGTGCAAGCCCATGTGGCTTCTCTTCCAGCTCTGCCAGGTTCTAGGTCTCAGGATCTATCAGCATGCCACCATCTTGTCTTGTCAGAAGACTGACTCCAAGAGAGTGAATCAATCTCTTTTCTCCAATTGGGAAATACCACGAGACTTCCTAGAATTCTTAGGAGAAAGCCATACCCACACAGAGGTCTCATTGGCCATCGCCATATTGATAGGCTACATTCTGCACCTAGACTCCCATTCATGAAATTGACACACAGGTACATGACTGCCACAGTATGTATCATCCAAGAGCTGAAAGCAGGGTCTTAAAACAGATAGTTGTATTTCATGTTCACAATAACCAAAGGCTGGGAACCGCTCAATGCCCATCAATAGATGAATGGATAGACAAAATATAGTCTAGCCATACAATGGAATGGTAAATATTCCATTTATAAAGATCAATCGAGTTCTCATATGCACTGTGACGTGAATGAGACTTGAAAACATTGCTGGGTAAAGTTAAGTCAGAAACAAAAGGACCAATATCCTGATTCACTTATATGAAATATCTAGAGTCGGCACATGGATACAGATCTAAGTTTCTGGGTGATTGGTGAAAGCCAGTACAGTGGCATGGGGGAGGGCATGGGGCATTGTCGCTTTCAAAGACTGTTGAGTTTCTGTTTTATGTGAGACTTTGGGAGATATACATGACCGTGACAATGGTTGCGCAACTTAAAAATGGTAAGAATGTCTAATCTGGTGGTTTGATATGTTTTATCACGATAACACTTAACAAAAGAACCTGTGCATGAAGAATTTTCCAAGAGATTGCCAGTTATCACGGCTATCTGACCCTATCTGCTCTGCAGTTTCACTGTCTTGAGTTCCCCCTCTCTCTGGTGGGATTCCTATGCTGAAAAGGCTACCTCTACTTCTCCTCCACTGGACAGACATTCTCTAATATATACATTTTTTTCCTCCTTAAAAGCAGTTCCCAAGGATGGTTTGTAAGTCCACATCGTGTCTATCATTCTGAAGACCTGAATGTGTTAAGCTTTTCAAATTGCTCATGATTCGTGCAGCACAGCAACAGTCTCTCTCTTTGCAGCCAATCCTTCCTGATGGATGGTCCCCACTCCCATTCCCCCATGGACTTTCTCCTCGGGGTGAGGAGCAGGCATTGATTCTCCTGCTTAAAAAAATAGTTAGCTCAATGGGGGTGCCAGCTGTCTGATTGGAGTGTGTTGGCATTTAGAGCCCGCTGGCTGTAAGCTCCCTCTGCAGATTCAACGTTGTGGGGTGTTTTTATCTGCAGGAAACAGCTCCAAGCGGAAGAGAGGCGAGAGTAGATGGATAGATTAGGGAATTAGAAGAAGAGGAAGCAGATGCCTTTTTTTTTTTTTTAAAGACAGACACGGGAGGTTTCTCCTGCCCATCTTTGAAATGCAAAGTAGGAATTAGTCTGGAATTTGGGTTGGTACGGCTAGACCTGCCCCAGAAACAGCATTTTTGGGTTCCCTACATTGCAGACTGAATTGTTTGAGTTTGCAAGGGTCTCCAACTTGCAAGATTCTCTTTCAGGAAATGACTAGAAGGAATACCTTCTCTGAGGTCCCAAAGATTGTAGGGGTCAAGAAGCACCCTGCAGTGCCTGTTTTTCCAGAGTTAGAGGCCCCCAAAGCAACTTGGTCCTGGTACCTAGTTCTCTATATTCCTATGGCTGATGCAGATAGGTTCTGTGGTTGGGAGTACGCTCTCATTCTTTGAGCTTTCCCAACCTTTGGAAGGATCCGTGGTACACAGCAGAGAGCTGCTGTTGAGTTGACGCTCACTCATGGTGACATTAGGACAACAGAAAGACATGCTGCTCAGTCCTGTGTCATCCTTATGCTCACTGTGTATTCAAGTTCATCGTGTCAATCCCTCTCACTGAGGGTTTCCTACACGCTCATGATGTCCTACCCACTCCAGTGACTGATATCTTCTAATGAAATGACCAATGCAAAGGAGTCTTCTGTGGTGACCCATAAGGTTCTCATTGACTAATTTTAGAAGTATTCTGCCAGGACTTCCTTTCTAGTCTGTCTGAGTTGGAAAGTTCCACTGAGATCTGTCCACGATGCTTGGTCCTTCTGGAATTAGAAATACTAGTGGCCTAGCTTCCATCATCATTGCATAAATCACAATATAACAGACTGATAGATGGGGGATAATGTACCAATCATAAGCAAACCCACTGCTAACG
>PVJH01013006.1:0-62107 GCA_004026705.1 Nesogale talazaci | reverse complement strand
GTGATGATGGCAACACTGTGTGCAAATGAAATCTGTGTACAATTGATGTATGCATGTATCATGAGGGGAGGTATATGAGTACCCAATAAAATGATTCATTTTTAAAAGGGGGGGGAGGGGAAAGAGGAGCTTTTTTTTTTTTAAGGACCTTATACCAAGGGCTCAAGTGGAAAATGTTTGGAAATATATGTGGCAACATGTGTGCAAATGTGCTTGATACAGATGATGTACTAAATGTTATAATAGCTGTAAGAGCCCCCAATAACATTATTAAATATATATATATATGGATGTGTGTGTATGTGTGTGTGTGTATATAAATCTGGGACCCTCTTTCAACAGGGAAAGAGGAGATGAGAGGTAATTGGCAGGCTTCCCACAAAATGTCCATGTCTCCTGATGGTGTCACAAAAAGAAGTCCTAGGATGACTGTAGCTAGCAGTCCCAAGAAAATCACATTTAGATTGAGGAATAAGGGGCCCTTATGGAGAAAATTCTTTGGAAAATAATTCTTTGGAAAAAAATTCTTTGGAAAATTGTCAATGTACAATTTGAATATATGAGAAGGCATATAATTTCATTCTCCGTGATTTTAAAAAAGCATAATGGTTAAAGTTGTGTGTCCACTTGACTGGGCCATGATTCTTTGTAGTTTAATAGTTATGATGTCATCTCCTTTGATGAGATCTGATATAATGCAATGACCTTTTTCTTTAATAGTTTATTACATTATTATATTTTTGATATTTTATTGTGGCTTGGGTGAACATTTAAGAACAAATTTCTCTCCCTTTCAACAATTAAATACAATCCAATTCTAGACATCAGTTATAATTTCTTCAATATAACAGTCCTATTTTCACTTCATTTTTATTATTATAATCTTTCAAAAGAGAACACTTACATAGGACAAAGACAGGTTCAGAGAAATATTATCTGGATGAGGAAGACCTGATTGTGGTCTGAGGTCCTAATTGTGTCCAAGGGTTTGCTTTGATCCAGAGATTCAAAATAGATGTGGGAAATCAAAGAAAGTGATCATAAAAACATGATTGACAGCAGGTCAATACATCATGGTTACCTGTGGAATTCCTAAAATGGAATTGGGGGGGGGTGTCAAAATTAGAATGTATACATTTTGAGGAGCTTATAATAGGAGCTTTCCCAAGGCAATGAGAGCAAAACTAATGATTATTCAACCTGACCCTTAGTATGGAGGTCTCCATCAAGAACACAACCAGGTAAACCTCTAACGGAAATAGCCCCTCCCTGGGCTGGAGGGGGTAGCAGCGGCTGTGGTGGGAGTCATCCACTTTCCAACATACTGTCCCAGAGTAAGGCTATTCATATCCCCAGTCAACAGTCAGAAGAAATTCAATGGAAGTTAAATCTACATGGGGATTCTGCAAATGGATTTTGGGCTTTCACTGTCATGCACAGTATTCTGGAAACTGGGTGCTCAGAATTTATGCTCTAATACAGTTCCTTCCTAGGACCATGGATTTTATTACTAATAAACCTTGGGTCATACAGGCTAGTGTGCTTCCTCCATGTGAACTTAACTGACACCTCATTTAGGAAGCAAGTGATGCAATCACTTCTCTGATGAGTTCTTCTCTGAGCAGTCAATCAGTGGAAGGCAAATTTCCTATGGGTGTGTGGTTATATATATATATATATATATATATATATATATATATATATATATATCAAAGCTCTCCTATTTTTTGCTGGGTCTGAATCATACGGCTGGTTCGTCATGAGCTGATCTTCAGTTCTTTGCACTTGAACCAGTGACTTGCTATGTTGCCTTCTGATCACAGGATTTGGTCACCTCTACAGCTGATGAATCAGCATCTGGCTAACCTTGGTTTCATTTGCTTCTGCAATCAGTAGGCTTTCATTTGATCTGTGGATTTTGAGTTATTCATCTTCTGTAGCTACATAAGTGAGGAGAAATTTTCAGCCTGACATCTGGCCCACAAACTTGGAACTTGCTAGTCTGTACAGCCACATGAACTATTTCCTTGAGGTAAGTCTTTATCTATGTAGATAAATAGCTACATCTTATGTGGCTGCTTGAAAGCTTTTAAGGTCCCAGATGCAACTCATCTCACTAACGTGCAAAACATGAATTTTGCAAGGCAAACTGAGTGAAGTGTCCCATGAGACTAAGATCCTAACTAAACTTTCAAGCCAAGAAAATCATTTCCACAAGGTTTAGTAATGACTGAGAAATATCTGTAACTATGTCCTGTATGGATTTACACACAGGCACCTATGTATTTGCACATACAGATCAACACATGCATGTGTTCACCTCCATCTACCTTATAAAGGTTAAGGTTTTGTGTCAACTGTAATTTGGCAATTAAGACCCAGCATTCCCCCAGGATGAGATCTCCTTAAAGATGTGACCTGCTTCCTGTGTAAGTGGATGCTGTGGAAAGAATTACGTGTGTGTGTGTGTGTGTGTGTGTGTGTGTGTGTGTGTGTGAGAGAGAGAGAGAGAGAGAGAGAGAGAGAGAGAGAGAGATCTGGTTTCTGCATCTGGATCATTGATCCCTGGTTTTTTGAACTTGAGTCAATGGTTCATTGTATTGCATATCAATCCTGGAAGTTGACATTGGCCTGCCATCTGACCTGCTAACCTTGGATTCCTTCATCTCCACAGCCAGAATCCTGACTTCTTTCTGTAGATCTTGAGTTCATCAGACCCTGCCTCAATGTGAGTCAGGAGATACCTCTAACCTAATATCTGATGCACAGAAATGGAAGTGTCTACTTCTATCATTGTGTAAGCTATTTCTTAATATTAACCTTTCTCTATGTATACATGTAGTTCCATTGATTTTCTTTCTTGTGAGAATCCAGCCTAAGACATACTTGTACAGATATGTGCCTATATGTCTATTTATGTGTCCACATTCTAGTTGTTGTTAGTTTTCTTATTGTTGGTGTTTTTGCCAGATTCTATACATCATATTATTTAACACAAACATCCTTCTTTCCTTGATACTTGCTAGCGACATCACTTATTTTAGTTACAGTATGTTCATCACATGCACATTTGGTGCTACATTTCCTGTCACCCAGAACAGCAGACACCAACACTCTAGAGAGTGCTACTCCCTCGCCTGATCCTAGTAGACATCAGTGCACACTGGTCTTTGTATGGATAGTCTGCTTTCTCATACAAGTGGGATGGCTGATCTTTTTCCTAATGTGACTGATTCAGTTCTCTTAGCATCATGTCCTCCAGCCTCATTCATGTCACCATGTCTCTCAGAGTCATCAGGACTCTTTTTGCCTACATAGGCTCTCATTGCATGTATGTGCTGAATTTGCTGGCTTATTATCTGCTAAAGAGCACTTAGGTTGCTGCCTTCTCGCTGCTGTGAAGAGTGCTGTGATGAACGTGCTGCTGTTATTAGGCTCCAAAGACTTGGTCCCAATCCCTTGCAACTCTCTGGACAAGAGAATGCAACACTGTCCCGACCTGCTCTGTCTCCACAATGGTACTGCTGGTCGACTCCATTGTTGTAGACCCTGGGCCAATCCATTCTGACTAACGGTGAATGTCCCTGGGGGTTTTGGACACTGTAATTCTTTACAGGAGTAGAAAGTCTCGTCTTTCTCCCACAGGGTGGCTGGTGGTTTCAAACGGCTAACCTTGTGGTTAGTAGCCCAACACATGCCACCAGAACTCCTCTAATCAAATAATAAATGAAGAGATTACTATTAAATGGATTTCTTCTGTCCTTACAATCTGCAAAGACATCTATATGAATAATAATAAGCATGGTGTATAACAGCATTTACTAAATCCATGCCAAATAAAAGTACATTGAAAGATAATCTCGTCAGTGTCTGTTTTTAAGCAGGTGGCAACCACTGAGGAATTACAGATACCCAAAAGGAATTAAAAATCTGCTTTTGCAGGGGGAAAAGGAAGAAAGAAATGGGTAGCGGGGAAACAGGGCACTAACCCACCAAGGGGAGGGTGTTGTTTAAATCTTCACAGGGAAAGAGGGACCAGTGCACTTCAACCCAGTGTTCCAAGCTGTGAATGCAACATACCAGCATGAAGTAGGGAACCAGTAGAGAGGTCTGAGGAGCTGACCCCAATCCCAACAACATGGACAGATGCTCTTCCTCCCAGAAGAATTTATTTCAGAGGAAAGCACTAAAACTGCAGCTCAGGGAGTGGAACATATCTGATCAGAGCACACGGGAGCAAATGAAGGGGGAGGAAGAGAGAGGGGAGCACATCCTGGCCCACCAAGCCTTGAGGATGATGTCCTCGCTCAGAACAGCCAATGAACAGAGAGGACCGTATGACTGACCCCATTCTGAGACATGACTCCCTCACTGACCCATGGTCCCACGGGAGACAACACAGGAGACACAGTGTCGTGATTCCACCCAGTCTGACCCCACCACACCAAGGCAAAATATTAAAGAAGTGCAACAGAACATCAAGGGGAGCAGAGCAAGGAAGTCCTGAGGGAGTACCAAAAATAGATTTTGGGGCCAGGGGATGGCATCCCATCAGACTCAACCAGAAAACACTCCTAAAAGCCACAAACAGTCCTTATTTACAGGTTATTTACAGGTTTTTCTTCCTTCTTTCCTTCCTTCCTTGTCATTGCTGTTGTTTTGTTTTCTTTTGGTGTTGTTCTGCTTTGTCTTGTTTTTGTGCATGTTATTATTTCTGCAGGTATATCTAGATAATATAGGCTGAATAAACAACATGGAGGAGGAAACAACGGGACTAATGATCTGGCAGGACATGGGAGAGGCAGAGGTTGGGGAAAGAAGTGGTGTTAACAAACTCAGGGATAAGGGAACAATAAGTGATCCAAAATCGGTGGTGAGAAGAGGGTAGGAGGCTTGGTAGGGCTTGATCAAGGGCATTGTAACCAAGAGGAATTACTGAAACCCAAATGAAGGCTGAGCATGATAGTGGAATAAGAGGAAAGTAAAAAGAAATAGAGACAAGAACTAGGAGGCATAGAGTATTTATAGAAGTCAAAATAAAGGCAAGCACATCTGTAAATATATTTGTATATGATGGGGAAATAGATCTACATACTTATATTTACAGATTTAGTATTAAGGTAGCAGATGGACATTGGACTCTTACTCAAGTATCCCCTCAATGCAAGAATACTTTGGTCAATTAAATTGTTAATCCATGATGCTCACCTTCCCAAAATGATCGCTGAAGACAAAATAGGTGCATAAGCAAATGTGGTGAAAAAAACTGATGGTGTCCAACTATCAAAAGATATAGTGTTTGGAGTCTTAAAGACTTGAAGATAAGCAAGTGGCCATTTAGGAGAGAAGCAACTAAGCCCACATGGAAGAAGTACACCAGCCTGTGTGATCACAAGGTGTCAAGGGGATCAGGTAGTGGGCATCGAAGACCAGAAAAATCATATCATTGTGAAAAGAGGGAGTGCATATTGGGGACTCAAGACTTATCTGTAGGTAACTGGACATCCCCTTACAGAAGAGTTGCGGGAGGAGATGAGCTAGTCAGGGTGCAGTGTAGCAATGATGAAACATACAACTTTCCTCTAGCTCTTAAATGCTTCCTTCCTGCCACCACGCCCCCATCATGATCTCAATTCTACTTTACAAATCTGGCTAGACCAGATGATGTACATTGGTACAGATTGAAACTGGAAACACAGGAAATCCAGGACAGATGATTCCTTTGGAATCAGTGGTGAGAGTGGTGACACTGGAAGGGTGAAGGGAAGGTGGGGTAGAAAGGGAAAACCAATTACAAGGATCTTCATATAACCTCCCCCCTGGGGGATGGACAACAGAAAAGTGGGTGGAGGAACACATTGGACAGTGTAAGATATGACAAAATAATAATAATAATTTATAAATTATCAAGGGTTCATGAGGGAGAGGGATGTGGGGAGGGAGGGAAAAATGAGCTGATACCAAGGGCTCAAGTAGAAAGCAAATGTTTTTAGAATGATGATGACAACAAATGTGCTTTTATACAATGGATGGACGGAAGGATGAATGGAAGCATGGATTGTGATCGGCTGAGCCCCGGTGGCATGGTGGTTGTGTGTGGTCCACTGGGTTGGCGGTTCAAATCCAGCAGCAGCTCTCCAGGAGCAAGGCTGGGCCTCCTACTCCCACCAGAGGGCAGTGATGCCCCCACAAAAAAGAGTTGTATGAGCCCCAATTTAAAAAAATCTGCTTTTGTTTCGAATTCTCAGAAACTACTATCACATGCCTCAACTCCTCACAAAGTTCAGAAGTACCCACCGACGACGGACATGTTGGTGTGTGCTTGCTGATCCAGCTACTTGGGAGATGGAGACTGGAGGACTGAGAAAATATAGGAATTTGGGGCTATAGTGCACTAAACCTATTGGGTGTTTATCAGGTTTCTGCACTAAGGCATCAGATGACCTATCTGGATCAGGGGATCACTACTTTGCCCAAGGATGGATGAGCCAGTCCAGAAAGGCAACAGAGCACATTTAAACTAAAGTGCTCATCGCAAATACCTGGTGGGATTTTTTTGTTAGGATTTTAAAAGATTTTCTTACATGAACTGTGCTAACAGAGGATCTCAATAAATTTCTTCTCGGTGTATTAGTCTGAAACAAAGACTATAATAATCTCATTTTAAAAAACATGCATCAAACATATTTTTCATTGTTTTTTTTAATCATTTTATTGGGGGCTCATACATCACTTTTCACAATACATAAATACATATATTGTGTCAAGCACCTTCACATGCCTGCTGCCATCATCATTCTCCAAATATCTGCTTTTCCACTTGAACCCCTGATATCAGCTTCTCTTCCCCTCCCCTCCATCCTTGCTCCTCCATCCCCTCCGACCCTCAATATTTTATAGATGTTTTGTCTTACACTGCCCGGTGTCTCCCCTTGCTCCCTCCTTCAATGTCTGTCCTCCTGACAGGAGGCTATGTGCAGATCCTTGCAGCTGGCTCCCCCTCTCTACCCCACCTTCCCTCCACCCATCCAGTAACTCCACTCCTACTACTGGTCCCAAGGAGTTAATCTGTCCTGGGTTCCCCATATTTCCATTTCCCATCTCTACTGGTGAACCTTTTCCTGTACAGCTGGATTTGTAAAACAGAGTTGGGACCATGATAGTTGGGAGGAGGAAGCCTTCAGGAACTAGAGGAAAGTTTTATGCTTCATGGCCACCTCACTGCACCTAGACTGATTTGTCTGCTCCCCATGAATCCCCTATAAGAGGGTATTCAACTGTCTACAAGTAGGCCTTGGGTCCCCACCCTGCTCTCCTCCTCATTCACAGTGACGTGATTCTTGTTCTTTGATGCTTGGTATCTACTCCCTTCAACCCCTCGTGATCACACGGGCTAGTGTGTTTCTTCCATGTGGGCTTGGCTGCTTCTGGGCTAGATGGCCACTTGTTCACCTTCAAGTCTTTAAAATCCCAGGTACTTGATCGTTTGGTAGTTGGGTGCCATCGGATTCCTTCGCTCTTTCTACTGCTGCTCCTTTTTGTCTTCAGTGATTATGTCGGGAGAGTGGGCACATAATTATATGATTTTTGTTCTTTGATGCCTGATATCTGGTTCTTTACACATCTCTTGGATGCACAGGCTGGTGTGCTTCTTCGATGGTGGGCTTTGCTATTCTTGGGCTATGTGACCGTTGGTTCACCCTCAAGCTTTTAAAACCTCAGATGGTAGCCAGGTGCCATCAGCTATCTTCACCACTCTTGCTCATGCCCACATATGTCTTCAGTGATCATCTCAGGAAGGAGGGCACACAGTGATATGTTTTTTTTCCCCCTGTTTGATGCCTGAGGCCTGATTCTTTCGACCCCTCGTGGCCACATTGCCTGGTGTGCTTCTTCTCTATGGGCTTGAATACTTCTTAGCTAGATGGCCATTTGTTTATCTTCAGACTTTGAGACCCCAGACTCTATATCCTTTGATAGCTGGGTGCCATCACTTTTCTTCACCGCATTGCTTATGCACCTATTTGACTTCAGTGATCATATTGGGCCAGTGAGCATCTTGAAATACCAGATTAATAGAACAAAGTGTTCTTGCATGGAGGGAGTGTCTGAGTGGGGGCCCAAGGTCCATCTGCTACCTTAGTCATATATATATTTTTATATACCCTTATAATATATGATTATATTTACATCTATACCTGTCGATGTTTAGACCTCTGCAAGTGCCCTTTGCCTTCTAGTTCCTTCCTCTACTTCTTTCTGCCTTTCTCCTGTCCCACGGACAGCCTTCATGGTCAGCCTTCATTTGAGTTTCATAACTTCCTCTCTGTTACATTGCCCTTACTTAAAGCCTACCAGGCCTCCCATATCTTCCTTGCCACCTATTCCAGAAAACTCATTATTCCCCCCATCTCTGAGTCTGTCCATGCTTCCTTTCTCTCCCCCCTCCCCTGTGTCCCCTAGGAACCATCAGTCCAGTTGTTCTTTCCTCCCAACTTAAAACATATTTTAAATAATTCTTTTTCCTTATCCTATAAATTCAGGAAATATGTTATATGTGGTGATTTCCATTTGAAAACAAACAATTGATATTTCTATGTTTGGAGAGCACAAATAAGTTAACATTTCTTAGTATGAGTAAAAAAAAGGCTATAAGGGCTGAGCCCCGGTGGCATAGTGGTTGGGCGCGGGACTGCGGCCCACTGGGACGGAGGTTCAATTCCAGCAGTGGGGCTGGGCCTCCTACTACCACCACCGGAGAGCAGTGATGCCCCCCCCCAAAAAAAGAAAAATAAAAGGCTATAAATAAATTTATCTCAGTAACTGGTTTTAGACATTATCTTAAATTGAAAAGATTTTATTTTCTTAAAAACGTCAGTTTTCCTGCAAAACAACAATAGCACAGTTTTGCAGACCCTCAAAATGAGTTGACTCAGTGGTTGCACAGAAGGGTTCAGGCATGGGAACAATTGTGAAGATGGCCAGGACAGTCTTTCATCATTCTCTTGTGCACAGGGTCACTATCAGTGGGAGCCTACTTGATGTTACCCAACAACAACAAAGAGGTTCTCTTGCAGCAGACTTACCTAATGCAACTCATCTTTTGATCGCTTGACCACTGCTTCCATGGGCATTGATTGGGGATCAAAGCAGGACAGAATCCTCAACAACTTCATATTTTCCCTCCACTTATCATGATGGTGCCTATTGGTCCAGTCGCGAAGATTTGGGTCTTCTTTACTGAAGGCTTCCGTTCTTGAGCCTCAGCAGCATGTGCTTCAAATACCCCTCACTCTCAGCAAAGTTTTGTCATCTACAATCACAGTTTATGAACACACCTTCCATTCCTGATGCCACACTCTTCTTCATAGAGGCCAGGTCCTTTGAAGATTTGCTCAGCATACAGTTTGAATAAGTATCAGAAGAGGACACAACACTGTTGCTCACCTTTCTTGATTTTAAACAATACACTGTTCCTTGGTTTCTTTTGGACAACTGCCTCCTGATCCACATCCAAATGCCGCATAAGCACAATCCATAGCTTCTTCACAGTCAAATGCTGTGGCATAGTCAATAAAATACAAGTAAGCACCCCAAACAACAAATATTGTCAACAGTCAATAAAATACAAATAAGCACCCAAAACAACAAATATTGTCAACAGTCAATAAAATACAAGTAAGCACCAAAAACAAAACCAACATTTTTTGGAGGGCATCACTGCCCTCTGGTGGTGGGAGTAGGAGACCCAGCCTTTGCTCCTGTGGAGCCACTACTGGAATTGAACCTCCATCCCAGTGGGCCGCAGTCCTGTGCACAACCACTATGCCACCAGGACTCAGCCCAACAAATATACATTTTAAAAAATATGACTATTAGCGTCTTTGTTTCTTCTTCTTCTTCCTCCAAACAAAATGATCTATATTTTTGTGGAATGATTGAAATTGGAACATTTGATCTATTAAGGGGAAAATCCCCTTGTCAAGGCCAAAGAAGCAGTGGACTGCTAATCTCAGCATCAGTCATACAAATTCACCAGCCTCTTCATGGGAGAAAGTTGAGGCTCTCCCTTCACATAAAGATTTGCTGCCTCAGTAATTATGATTTGGAATAAAATCGATGGCAGTGTCACTAGGTTCTGACTCTCAGAAACCAATTCTTATAAAAAGGCTGTTATATATTTTGTAACACTAACCAGTGAGTGCATTTATTTTTGCATCCTATTTTTTCTACTTACAATTATTTCAATATATTAAGGGAAGTCAAAAAGTATTGCTGCCTTTGGGCCTCCATTAAGTACTGCCTCAAAGCAAGGGCATTTTATTCTGTTAAACTGGCATTCCATGATGCTCACATTACCAACAAGATCACTTAAGACAAATGGGTGCATAAGCAAATGTGGTGGAGAAAGCTGATGGTGCCCAGCTGTAAAAAGATATAGCACCTGGGGGTTTAAAGACTTGAAGATAAACAAGTGGCCATCTAGCAGGGAAGCAGTAAAACCCACATGGAGGAAGGACACCAGCCTGTGATCACAAGGTGTCAAAGGAATCAAGTATCAGACATCAAAGGACAAAAAAAAAAATCATATCATTGTCAATGAGGGGGAGTGCATATTGGGGACCCAAGACCCATCTGTAGGCAACTGGACATTCCCTTACAGAAGGGTTGTGAGGAGGAGAGGAGTCAGTCAGGGTGCAGTGTAGCAACGTTGACACATAGAACTTTTCTCTAGTTCTTAAATTCTTCCCCCCACACTATCATGGCCCTAATTCTACCTTACAAATCTGGCTAGACCAGAGGATATACACTGGTAGCGATAGAAACTGGAAACACAGGGAATCCAGGACAGATGATCCCTTCAGGACCAATGGTGAGATACCAGGAGGGTAGAGGGTGGGTGGGGTAAAAAGGGGGAATCAATTACAAGGATCTACATATATCCCCCTCCCTGGGGGATCAACAACAGAAAGTGGGTGAAGGAATACATTAGACAATGTAAGATGTGACAAAATAATAATAATCGATAAATTATCAAGGGTTCCTAGAGCGGGGAGGGAGGGGAGAATGAGCAGCTGATAACAAGGGCTCAAGGTGAAAGCAAATGTCTTGAGAATGATGATGGCAACAAATGCACAAATGTAACTGACAATAATAAATTATTGCTGCTGGGGTCTCAGTTCATTCATACATACATACGTACATACATACATACATAACAAAACTTGTTTAAACATATCTATGAGACCAGTGGCTGAATGCAGACAAATTCTTTCAGTAATAAACCTATTTTGGTCTCATTAGGATGTCTTGAGAAAAAAAACCAAAAACAGGTCCAATCAAAACAGTGGCTTCTAAAGGAAGAACTTTTGAGTGATTTTTCTTGAAGGATACGAAATAATCACAACAGTAATATGAAGTTTTAAGAAAACTGAAAACTGTGTTTACGAGGGAAAAAATGACAAGAAAGTTGTGGCGAGGAAATCCATCCCCTAACCCCCACTCCTCCATTACGGAACCTGCTCATTCTTAGAGGGTACCAAGAGCTGTTCTCAGAGATTTTCACTGGGAAACCTTATGCTAGCCACCGACAACGCTCATCCTGCTCTTTTAGGCTTCTTTTTACTCCCCAAACTCAAAGGATACTTAAAAGGAATAAAGATGAGTTCCTCCCAAGTGCCTCATTTTAGCATAGAAAAGAAGGAACCCGGTGGTTACCCCGTGGGGCTGCTTTCCGTAAGGTCATCAGTGTGAAGCCCCCAGGCAGGTGAGGCTTTCCCTGCAATAGGCACAGAAACCCACAGGCGTCACTGAACGCTGTCCTGTAGGGAGACTGTAAGCTGGAATCAGCTTGCTGATGATGAGTTTTGCATCTGAAATCAAGCAATGTCGAATTCTTTGGGGGAAGGATGACAGAGAAAGAATTGTTGCCTTTAGAAGTTATACGGATCAAAGTGGGAGTTATGTCAGAAGCTTCACATTTTTATATTTTTGCTTAATGCAGTTTTCTAGGGTTTTTTAGCAACACTTTTTACTTACCATCATATTTATTTCTCTATATAAAATGTCCTCACTACTATTTGAAGACAACATTTTACAACATCTAGAAAGGCAAATTGTTTTTTAAAGACCAAAAAGAACTACTCATTTAAGGGGAAATATACCTTTTACATATATATTTTTAAATACAGACATATTATCTTTAAAGAAAAATCTACAGGATTAGGAGCATCTTCTCTCCATTGATAATCCTATGAGAGCTTACTGTTCAAGTGATAAATTCAATAAAATAGTCTCAAATTTTTCTTTTTAGTTCGGATATCCATTTGCAGTTCCAAGACATATCTGCAAACCTTTGCTGATCTACATTAGTTTGTTTGATTAAGACACAAAATAAAAACCAAACAAAATCTGTTGGCATTGAGACCATTCCAGTTATGAGGACCCCTCAATGTGCTGTGACCTGTCAGAACCACCTCACCCAATCTCCTTTCTGAAGTTCCTCTGAGCGGGTTTGAACTGTCAACCTTTCAGGAAGCAGCCCGGCATCAAACCACTTGTGCCACTCAGAAGCTTCAAGACCAAGAGAGAAAACAGACTCTATTTAAAAAGAAAAAATCTTCCTGATCTTCGATGGTTGCATTTCTTACAGCTCTCCATTGTCATATCTTCACACCAGCCATGTCTAATCCCTAGAAGAAAGTTTGTTCTCCTGGGTCTTAAAATAGATGGGAAAGGTCATGGAGTCAGACAGCCCTGATGCGAAACCCACGCAGTGGCACTTTCCAGCTCCATGACCACGAGAAAAACACTTTTGTTCTCTAGACTCTCTTTATTAAAGTGCTAAGTAGTTAAAAATAGCCGTTTGTGAGAGCTACCTGATAATCAGAGGAGGTAACCCTTAGAGGGACAGGCATCAGTACTAAACGTCTTGTTCCTGTGTGCTGAAGCGTCTACTCGGAAGCATAGCACAACAGGGTGAAAGGCCACCAGATCCTCTACCAACCCCACCACAATTGTTAGGTATGAATCCATTGTTGGGGCCACTGAGCCAGTCCACCACCTGGGGGTCTTCCTCTTTTCTTTGACCCTGTGATTTTCCAGAGACTGATGTCTCTGGGTAACATGTTCAAAAGATGGGAACTCAGTGCTTCCAAAGACTATTCTAAGTAATTTCTGCAAGACAGATTTGTTTATTCTTCTAACAGCCATGGTGTGGCATATAAAATGGTGTTTTCCCTCACCTTGTCTCCCCCCCACCCCCAATATTTTCGGGTCTAGGACACGGCTTGCTGCTAAGGGTAAATGATTGTCAAGTTATCTCCCTGAAGACATTCACCCATCCAGAGCAATCAGACATCATTGTTTATTCCACCATAGGTGAGGCTCGTTTCCTGCTGTTCAGGACGGTAGGTTCTTTTCTTGATGGAGAGCTCAGAATAAGTCAAACCAGATCAGTGACAACCAAGACTTGGCCACCATCCTGAATCTAGGACCCACCCTCTTGTCACACATGTACCCCTAATCCCTCTTTTTTCTACTGTTCCCCTCCCATTGCTGTATGACCTGTGGTACTACCCCTTTCTGTGACATAGGTCATCACCTCTAATCAGGGGACTTGATATATATAAGCCTTGTATGCATGCGTGTGTGTGTGTGTGTGTGTGTGTGTGTATGCCAAGTATATATAAGCCTTGGCCAGAAATAAATCTCTCTCTCCCCCCTCCCTCCTCTTTCTGTGGTCTGGGCAGACCTGGCTGCTGAGATCACAGCTGTCTGGGAGGTGAGCAGGCTATCATAAAATATGCCTGACTCCTTTATTTTACTCTCTCTCTCTCTCTCTCTCCAATCTCTCTTATTCTCTATGACTTTACTGTAATCTTTATATATTAAAACTGCGCAATTGCACCTACAGACTCATGATCTATTGTTAGGGGCTGGTTGCCCCGACACCATGATACTTTCAATATTCTTTGCCAATGCCGTAATTCAAATGCATGAATTCTTTTCTGGTCTTCCTTATTAATTTAATTGTCCAGCTTCCATGTGAAAATGAGAATTAAAAAAATATCATGGCTTGGGTAGGTGCATCTTAGTCTTCAAAGTGACATCTTTCATCTTAACGTTTTAAAGAGGTCTTGGGCGGCAGGTTTACACAGTGCAATCTATAATTTGATCTCTTGATTGCTACTTCAGTGAGCACTGACTGTGGATCCAAGTAAAATGAAGTCCTTGACATCTTCAATATTTTCCCTGACCCCCCAATAAAATGATTTATTAAAAAAATTTTTTTCCCTGCTTATCATGATGCCGCTTATTAGTCTATTTGCCTTTTGGTTTTCTTTATGTATGATGCCTGTGGAAGATCTTTTATCTTCTTCAGCAAGTTTCAAGCCCTTCTTTCTTTCTGCACACAAAGTTGTGTCATCTGCAAATGGCAGGTTAATTAAGTCTTCCTCCAATCCTTCTTCATATAATCCAGTTTCTCAGATTATTTATTCAGCATACAAGTGGATTAAGTTTAATGAAATGATACAACCCTGATGGAGACTTTTCCTGATTTTTTTTGGGGGGGACATCACTGCTCTCCGGCAGTGGGAGTAGGAGGCCCAGCCCCACTGCTGGAATTGAACCTCCGTCCCAGTGGGCCGCAGTCCCGCGAACAGCCACGACACCACCGGGGCTCAGCCTGACTTTTCCTGATTTTAAGATATTCAATATCCCCTTACTCAGCTTGAATGACTGCCTCTTGTTCTGTGTACAGGTCTGTCTGAGCACAATGAAGTGCTCTGGAATTCTCAAACTTTGTAATGTTATCCATATTATGTAATAGTCTAATGTAATAGTTCCCATAGTCTAATGCCTTTGCATGATCAAAGAAACATATTTCTACATCTGTATACATATCAATAGTCAATTAGTAAATAAATGTATTTTCTTATCTTGGAAATTCTACTAGACATAGGTAGGTAGTTCTCATTCTATCTTTCATATCTTTTAACACCTACTTATTCAACCTTATTACAGTCTGGATCATTTTTTCAGATCTGTCTTCCAATATCCTCTTTTCTCTTTAACTATGATATTTCATTGCTAGCTCATCTCCATCAGAATCTTCTCTGTTTTCTGGACACACTATGTTTCCTTCTATCTGGGCACCAGAGGTTCCTATTGTCTTGGGCAACTTTTAAACTACTTTCCACACATTTCTACATGCATACATACTTTCCATCCCATCCCTACACAAAAATTTAGAGGTGTTTTTCATTCGGTTGATTTATCAAAGGAGGAAGGATTTCTGTGCACCTGAAGCTGTGGAATGATTGCAGGATGCTTCCCTTGGGTTAGCATGCAGCTTAATTGCTGCCCTTTGAAAGAACTGGGCAGCCTGTGGAGTTTAGGAAATCTAACTAACTTTGCAGCTCAAAGCGGAACCCATTTTCTTCCTTTGGACACCAGAACTTCAAATTCCAGTTCAGAAGGTTTCTACTCAAGACCATCCTTTCCCCTCACCCCAAGTAATCCCTTCAGGATCACCTTGAGTTTACCTCAGACCTTTGAAATTTCTCGTTTGTTTCCATAATGATTCACACTTTAGTTTGCATGCATGGCTCATTCTGTATTTTGATTATATTTTTAACAAAGAAGCTCATTTTGCTCTTATTACCTCAGGTTGCCTGATGTTAGTCAACATTCAACATAGCCATCATTACAACAAACATTCACAATAATAATTTTGCAGGCATCTTATGATGCAGCCTGAAAAATCCTTCTCTCACATATAGTACAAGCAGGTTTTAAAAACACATATACTGGTATGTATACATATATATTAATTTTTAGCTAAAGCCTAATATAAATGTCAGTGTATAACTCAGTGGAAAAATTATAGGCTGTGGATTAATTGGTCCTAGGTTTGAACACTCTTTTCTTACTAACTTGTGATCAGAGAAGTTTCTTAATCTTTTTGCGCCTTAAGGAGTTCATCAGGAAATAGGGATAAGACCAATTTGTTTAAGGACTGTTGTGAGACTTAATATGAAACATGTGAAACATCATCAGTCACTAATCCCATTCTCAGGCTATCGAGTGGAGCCAACTTCCAGAGACTTTATAGGACAGGGTAGAACTGCTCCTGTGATTTTCCAAGACTATACATGTTCATGGGAGTAGAAATTCCCATTTTTTCCCAGGAGGTTTTGAACTGCAGACCTTGTGGACAGCAATCCAACAAATAGCCGCTATACCGCAGGGCTCTCATTCGCTTAATCATAGCTCAGTACATCATGGCTACTGTGATCTAATTATTGTGATGATAATCTCAAATACATGGAAAATTCAGGAAACTGTCTGGTCTCAACTCTGGCATCAGGAGTCACTTTTCCCTTTGATTATAACTTTCTTTAATGTAAAAAAAGTGGAAGATGCTACAGGTAATGAGTTTGATAAGTAAATGTTGATGTCTACTTCCTCTCTGAACAAAAATAATGTGAAATAAAGGAAGACAAAAACACATAAACTTATGAGACAAGGGAATAGGAGAGAAGGTGACAGAGACAGCAATATCCACAAGAATTTGGAAAGCAGATGGATGAGTAGTAACTGACTTAGTGCACCTGACCAGCTGAAACCTAAGCCTGCTGGGGGAAAATCCATCAAGGGGCATGAGAACATAGCAGCACAACAGAACATAACCTCAGGAACGATCAGAAAATGGAAATCCCAGTTATATCTCTGAAGGTTTGGCTGCAAGATGGTGCTGAAACAAATAGCACTGCTTGCATGATGTGCAGGTTGCAGGGAGACCATCTCGTATCCATTCCATCATTTGAACTGACAACCTTAAAGTGCTTGCCTAGGAACGCTGGTGTCACAGTGGCTAGGCCTCGTCACACAATCAGCAGGTGGAAACACCCAGCCCACTCTGTGGGAGACAGATGAGGCTTTTTAGGCCCCTCAAGACTTTCAGCCCTGGAAACCCCAAGGGAAGGTGCACCCTGTTCAAAAGACCAGAATCAACGCAACGGCAGCGAGTTTGGGTTTGGGAGTTTTATATCTGTGGTGTTTGAGAACTTTCCAGGAAGTCTCCTTTCCCGGACTTTCCAGCTAGGTCCTTTGAATTCCAGGACAAGGTGTTCCAAATAGAGGCATCCCACCCGAAGTCTAATTGCATTTGGCACATTGACTGTGATGAGAATGTTTAAAACAAGGAGCGCCATTCTAATTATTTGTAAAACTGTTTTCCCACAACATAAGCAGTTTCATTATATTTTATAAAGTGGACATATTAATGACTTAATCTTTTCTCATTTTAGTCTTCTTCACTTGCTAAGGTTTGTACTTTCCCCAAGAAATTTGCGATCGCAAGCAAATTCACAATGCTTTTCTGTAATGATTTTTTTTTACAAATTATTCTTTCACTTACTTCTGAAATATTTATTGAAACTCAACATTGATCCAGGTCCCATGGCAAAGGGTCAGAGTGAAAAAGATAGAACTTTCTAGTTTTACCAATTAAAGGGAAAATGAAAATTTAAATTAAAAACTATAGAATTCACCTATAATTGCAAACTATGTGGTATAGTTGTAAGTTATCATTAAAAAGGGGATTTTCTCATATGCATATGGATTGAGAATCTGAACTCCAATTTTTCTTGTTTAGAAAATTCTTCTTTCAAAAGTGTGGGGATGAAGACTGGCCTTTAAAATGAAAACATAATTGTGTTCCAGCAGGTAACAGATATCTATTATCCTCATGGCTTTTTAATCTTCTCAGTATTAATTCTTCTATTTATAGCCACTCAGCATGTAAAATGCAGCTGCCTATGTATTCCGCCTACTTGTAAACTACACAACAAAGTCTCAGCTTAATTAAAACACCACAAATAGTGTGAAAACCCCCAGAGCCTTTGCCTTTTCTTCTCCTATCAATAGGATTAGACTATTTCTCTGTTCAACTTGGCCCTCCGACTCCTATCACTGGAATTCTCAGTCCCACCAGTTAATGAGAGATGTGAGCAAGTCAGGAGGAGGGAAGCAAAGGGCTTCTTTTCCAATTAAGAAGTACTCATTCATTAACAGTGACTCAAGTGTTCAGTTTAGACTCAAGTGGTCATGGTCTTGCTTTCAAACAACAGTGGCATGTGGATTTCTGCCATCATTTTCATCAATCTTGCATAGGAATTCCATTTTAAGAAGCAGCTGAGAGGGAACTGGAAAAGAGTAAAATATTCATGGCCAAAGTCAAACTTATATGGCTGACTGTAAATTTGCTGAAGAACCTTAATTTGTTTTAATTATCATGAGCATATCTCAAAATACATTAAAATAATGGTTTTGTCTACACACCAGACACTAAAACATCCAAAGCACAACTTGCCTAAAGTTATAGGAAAGTTAATGAGAGTGTTCATTAATGTACCAAGCTATGCTAATTTAAATATTAACTCAGATTATTATCCATCAGTATTTATGAATGTCCAAATAAACATTTAAGTCCACACAGCCCTTTAGTTATGTATCACTGGAATGATAGTCATGTTTTAAAAGAAAGAATCAGAAACAATCAGGTGATCTTAGTTAATTATTGATGATTGTTTAAGTAATTTTCTCAAAGGAGCTGTTTGACTTACTCTAATTCCTTTAGAATCTAGGAGAGTAATATGTACTACACCTTGTCATACATATGAGCTATACACCACTCTAAGTAATTTTGTTCACTTCCACTGATCAATTGTACTATCATTTTCTTCATATTTGTGTTTATTTTTTAACCCCCCATATTTAAAAAAATTTATTTTATTTTATTTTATTTTTTGGGGGGCATCACTGCTCTCTGGTGGTGGGAGTAGGAGGCCCAGCCCCACTGCTGGAATTGAACCTCTGTCCCAGTGGGCTGCAGTCCCATGCACAACCACTACGCCACCAGGGCTCAGCCCTTAACCCCCCATATTTGTGTTTAAATGAATTCATTTTATTTTACTTAGCCTTGAAGTAAGTCATTATGTGGTCGAACTCAAGGGATTAATATGAGAGTTGCATTTTTTCTAAATAGACAGAAATAAAACTCAGAGCAGAAAAGCAATAGTTGTCATCAGCTGGGATGTTAATTCAAGAAAATTGAAAAATTTAATGAAATATTGGAATGGTTGTCTAATATGAAATAGTAACCTACCCTGTTTTGCTTGATGGATACATAAATATATACAGTCAAGTTACTTATTGCCTCCTCAAGTCTGCATTTTCATTCCCCTCAAATTCCTCATTTACTCATAAATTTCAAATGCACAGAGAATCCAAGGAAGCTAGCAGAAAGCAGGAGGTAGGCAGCAGGGGTATCTTTAGAGGCATAGAGCTTGGGAGAGAGAGTTAGACATTCAAGTATGGCCAAGGTAGTTGTGTTTGGGAAACATCTCAGACTTTCCAATAAAACCTCAGAAAATTCATGCCTTAAAAACAAGTGCAGGCCTAAGGACTCCTCTCTAGAATTAAATGCAAAGCAGACATAAGATCAATGGGATCGTTGTAGCCAGTAACTTAACTACCAAAAACTTAACTTTCTTTAGAAGCAAGCTACAAAGCAAAGAATCATTACAATGTATCATCCAGTAATTTCAAAGAGAAAACAGTAGAGGAAAGATGGACAGATGAACCATGTATTAGCACTGGGGTAAATTGAGAGCTATTATAAATAGATTACATGATTTAAAAGAAAAATGGGGAAAATGAGAGAATGGATAGAAAATCCAACCAGGAAAAAAAATGAAAAACGAGACAAGACAAAATTCCAGAATAAAAACTGTTGTATCAAAATTATAAAGTTGCTGGATATACTTTCAAGTAGGTTGGTCATAAGAATAAAGAATCAGTAAATTTGAAGACAAGTGAATAGAAATTATCTAATTACTAAGGACAAATTAAGACAGCCAACAAGGCCTAACTGACAAAAAAAGAGACCTAATGATGTTTAGGAACATTATATACAATATATGTTGTGTATATAATATTTTCTCCCCCATCCCATATGTTTGAAATATACTTATAGATCATCAAAGACTCCATGTCTACTACATTTTTACTTTCCTCCTCTTTTAGCCACTCAGCCAATATTTAGCTCTGAGAGTTTTAACAGCTATGAAACTTCAGTCTGTTTTTGTTTGTGGCGGTCATGTGTTTATGTTAATTTTATGATTGAAATGTAGGGATGGCGTCTAGCCTGTTAATCTGGAGATAGCCATTGAGTAACCAATGAGGCCTTGGTGTGGGCATGGCTTTCTCCTGAGACTTCTGGGAAATCTCATGATATTTCCCTTGTGAAGTTGAGAAGCTATCTTCCCCAGTCATTGGGAGCTAGACTCAGAGATGATGAATTACGGACAAGACAAGCTGACAGCATCCGAGAAGCTGAAGAAGCCAGAGGAAAGACCACACAGCTTTGCCCTGATGGAGCCAGACCTCTGAAGCTGGAGCGGCATGCTGTTGAGGGACCCTGAGCCCTGGAAGCGAGGAGCCATGGGGAAACCACTGCCAGTGCCGGAATTCTGCACCCACTGACTTGTGACTTCGTGAGTTGGAAGGAGACTTTATAGACTGATTTCGGGCATATGGGTTAAGATCGGGCTTATGACTTTGAACTGGACTGGGCTGGGATGCCTTCTCAGTGTCACATTCCTTTTGTATATAAACCCTTTCCTTATATCCATATGCGTGTCTTTGAAATTTGTTCCTCTAGTCTACCCAGACAAACACGTTTTTTTTTTGTTTTGTTTTGAAGAAGCATTGTCTACGTAGTTGCACAGTGCATCTCAACATATGAAATCAGTAATAGTATCCTGTTAAACATCCCTTAATTATGGTTCTCTCTTTTTCCCTCCCATATGTTTTTCCTCCCTCAATAATTTTTGACCCAGCTAGTCTCCCTGATCCTGACCCCTGGCCTCCTCCTTCTAATCTTCAAATTCTTTGAAGACTTTGATATAAAAATCTTTGGTATACAAATCTGGTATATCTTTTGGTATGAAAAATTTTTTCTTTTTCCTTATAGTAATATTGTCATTAAATATTTACATTCCTAAGAGAGACTAACTTTGCTAAGCATAATGTTCTCTAGTTTTGTCTGTATCTCAGAAAGTTGACGTTTTAAATAATTGATACATAAAATTCGATAGTAGTAATGTACCAGAGTTGGTTTATCCATTCCTCTATAGTTGGGTTTTTGTTTCCATATTTTTGCAATTATGCAGATTGCTGCAATCAACAAGGGTGTGCATTTTCATTCATGTTATTTTCTGAAATTCTTTGGAGGTACAAAGCCAGTACAGAGATAGCTGGGTTATAAAGTCCTTGCATTTGCATTTGCATTTGTTTAAGGCAGTGTCTTACTGATTTTCACAGCAGTTGCAGAAGTGTACAGTCGTACCAGCAATGTAAAAGTGTTCCTATCACTCCACCTCCTCTCCAGTATTATTTTTTGTTTAATTAAACTTTTCTAAAAGTGTTGATATGAAGTGATTTCTCATTGTTTCCATTTATATTTCTCTTCTTTCTAAGTATCTTGAACATTTCTTCGTATGGTTGCTGACTTTCTGGATGTTCTCTTTGGTAAATTGTCTGTTCATGATTTGTTATCGCTTTATTGGTTTTTTTTGTTTGTTTGTTTATTTGTGGCATCACTGCCCTGGTGGGAGTTGGAAGCCCAGCCTTTCTCCTGGAGAGCTGCTGCTGAATTTGAACTGCCAACCCTCTGGGCTGCAGTCCTGCACACAACCACGAGGCAACCAGGGCTCAGTTGGCTTGTTACCATTTTAAAAATTGGTTTATTTGCATTTTTCCATTAAAAAGTTGTAGTTTTCTATGGATTGTAAAAATTAGCCCATTATCTAATGTATATTACTAAATATTTTCCCCAATCTGTGAGTCCTCTTTTAATTATTTTGATGAGTTCCTTTTATATGCACAAATATAATATTTTTTAGAAGGTCTCAGTCCTTTATCTGCTCTTCTATAGCACAGATATTTTAAATTGTGTTCAGTGGTGTGTTTATGCCTTATTTTAGGGTCACTTAGTTTGTCCCTGTTTCTTCGTTGATGAGCTTTGTGGTCGTAGGGTGTAGGTTTAGGTTTTTGACTCTCTTTGAGCTCATTTTGTACATGGTGTGAGGTATGGGCCCCATTTTATTCTTTTGCAGGTAAAATTCCAGTTTTTTTCCAGGACTATTTATGGAAAAGGCTATATTTTCCCCACTTAATGAGTTTTAGTCCTGTATCAAAGATTAGGTGTCTCTTGGCACTTGGTTATATTTCTGGCTTCTCAATTCTAATCCATTTGTCTTTATATCTATCATTGTACTTTGAGCAAACTGTCTTTATTATCATATGTATACATAGACTTTAAAGTCTGAGAGTAAAAGGCCTCATATTTTGTTTTTATCTTTTACAGTGTTTATCTATCCTGGGTTTATCTCCTTTCATATAAAGTTAGTGATTCGTTTTTTCATTTCACTGAATTATTGTAATGGGATTTGGATTGGAATTGGATTGATTTGCAAAGTGCTTTTGGTAATATTGATATTTTCACTGTTTAGTTTGCCCATCCATGATCATGGTAGCATGTTCCATTTGTTTAAGATTCTTTTGGTTTCCTGTAGGAGTTTTTGCAGTTTTCCTCTTGTTTCCCTGGTAAGACTTATTCCTAAATATTTTAGCTTTTGTGTAGTTATTGTAAATGATACTGTTCTTTCAATATCTTTTTTTGGTGCCACCTTATTTGATATACGAGAATTCTACTAATTTCTGTATGCTGATCAGGCTGCTTTGCTGCCAAATTTTCAATTAATTCCAGCAACTTTAAAATTGTATCTTTGGGGGTTTCCAGACATAGAATGATATCATCTGTGAATAAAAGGAACTTTATTCTTCTGGATTCTTTTAATACATTTTTTTTATATCTGATAGCTCTAGCTAAAACTTTCAGGACTTGTGCTTACTTCAGCAGCACATATAAAACTTCCAGGACCATATAAAATAAAAGCAGTGATAAGGAGACACTGTCTGGTTCCTATTTGAACTTTGTCGGTTTCTTTCCATTCAGTGAAATATTGGCAGTTGGTTTGGCATGTTCCTTTATTATGTTGAGGAATTGCTATTCCTTTTCTATTGAGTGCTTTTATAAGGAATGAATGTTGATTTTATCATATACCTTTTCTGAATTGAATGATATAATCACATGGTTCTCTTTTGTTTTATTTTGAATTGCAACTATTATTGTTCTAATAAACTGTGCATATTTAGCATGTCTTACTTGATGGTGACGTATTATTTTTTGATGCTTTGTTGAATTCTGCTGACTAGGATTTTATTGAAAATCTTGGCATCTAGACTCATCAGTGACATTGGTGTATAATTTCCAAGTGTGGTGATGACTTTGTGTGGTTTAGGCAACAGAGTTATAGTTGCTTCATAAAATTAGCTTATTAGCATATTGTCCAATTTTATATTGTGAAATAGTTCATGTAGAATTAATGCTTCTCTAAATGTGTGGTAGAATTCCCTAGCGAATATTTGGTTCCAGGTCTTTTGATGTTGACAGTTTTTTTATGACTGGATCTATTTCTTCTTGTGTTACAAGGTTATTGAGATTTTCTAAATCAGATGTGTTAATTTGGATAGAAAAATGCATTTCTAGAAAATTATTCATTTCTTTTAGATTTACAAATTAGTTGGATTATAATTTTTTGTAATACTGTGTGATTATTATTTTTTTCAATGATTTTATTGGGGGTTCTTACAGCTCTTATAGCATTCCTACATCATTTGTAACAAGCATATTTGTATGCAGGTTGCCATCTTCATTTTCAAATATTTTCTGCTTGAGCCCTTGGTATAAGCGCCTCTTTCCTCCCCCCCCCTTTTTTAGAATCATTTTATTGGAGGTGTGTGATTATTTTTAAAATATCACTTGTTTCAGGGCTGAGCCCTGGTGGCGTAGTGGTTGTGCGCGGGACTGAGGCCCACTGGGATGGAGGTTCAATTCCAGCTCCACAGGATCAAAGGCTGGGCCTCCTACTCCCACCACCAGAGGGCAGTGATGCCCAAAAAACCAAAAAAGATAATCACTTGTTTCTGTTGTAATGCTCCCCACATCATTTCATATTCATAGAACTTGATTTTTCTCATTTTCTTCTGGGACTTGCCAGTGATTTATCAATTTTGTTCCTCTTTCTAAAGAAACAGCTTCTTGTTTTGTTGTTTTATTCTGTAGATATAAAGTTGTCTGATTCATTTACTTCTGTCCTGATTATGTATTTTTTCTATTATGTCAGGGTTTGTTCTGTGGGGTATTATTCCAATTGTTGTAATTGATTTGGAGTATATAAAATATTTTCAAGCACTTAGGAAAATTTGCCAAGACAGACTGTAAACTGGGATAACTTAGATTTATAGGATATGCTCTGTGGTCACACTGGAATGAAATAGGAAATGGATAACCAAAAGTATCTTGAATACTCCTAGGTATTTATCAAGTAAGCAAAATATTTCTAAATAATTGATAGCCAAGAAAACAAGTTAAAATGAAACTACAAATATTTTTGGAGAGCAAAGATAATGAGAAAAATACCAAACAAAATGGATAGACTATACCTAATTCATTATTTATAGAAAAAAATTAAAACATTAGATGCATGTGGCAGTCATGTACTTTGGTGTCAATTTCATTATAGGGAGTGTAGGAGTGGAGTCTAGTCTGTCAATCTGGAGATAGCCAATGAGACCTCTGTGTGGGCATGGCTTTCTCTGAGAATTCTGGGAAATTTCATGATATTTCCCCTGTGGAGGCGAGAGACTATAGACCCAGCCCCTTGGAGATGCTCTACTAACAAGATACATGGCAGCATGCTGATAGACCCTGAGCCCTGGTTAACTGGAGAAGCCACATGGGTTTGAACTGTTGGAATCAGACCTCTGGGGCCGGAGAAACATGTGGAGACGCCTGCCAGTGCTGAGATGCTTGGGAGGCCACAGAGAGAGCCCTGCTAGCACTGAGATGTTTCCACCATCACTGAGTACACAAGACTCTGCACCCACTGGCCTGTAATTGTCCTGGCATCATTGCATGTGCTTTGTGAGTCTGAAGAAGACTTTATAGATTGGTGTCGGACATATGGGCTAATATTGAACTTTTGGACTTGGACTGGACTAGGTTGGGATGCTTTCTCAATGTTCTGTTCCTTTTCTATATAAACCTCTCCCTTATATACATATGCATGTTTGTGAATTTGCTTCTCTAGCCTACCTGGACTAACACAATGCATATACTAGTAAAGGAAAAATATGTGAAAGTAATGATCTAAGATTTAAATATTAAATGCCAAGAAAATACAAAAACTCAGCAAATTAAGCACACAGTATGTAGAAGAAAGAAATAATACATGTATAAGTAGGTGGAAATAAATAAAATAGACAAACAATTGAGAGAAATAACAAAACCAAGTATTAGTAATTTTAAAAAGAATAAAATTAATAAACTACTCAATGCTGATAAAAAGAACTTAAAAATAGAAGAAAGGAAGAAAATACACATTACCAATTTCAGCAATGTAAAATAAAACAGCATATCAGAGCCTACAGTCATTAAAAGGTTACCTGGGAACATTGAGAAAAGCTCTGAGTCAGTGGTTCTCAAACTTCCTGATGCTGTGACCCTTCAGTACAGTTCCTCGTGTGGTGATGATTCCCTAACCATGAAATTATTTTCCTTGCTACTTCATGACTGTAATTTTGCTACTGTTATGAATTGGGCAACCCCAGTGAAAGGGTCATTTGACCTCCAAAGGGGTCATGACCCACAGGTTGAGAATCACTACTCTATGGTAATAAACTGGGATAACTTTTAAGAAATAAACGAATACTTTCAAAGGCAAAAATTTCCAAAACTTAACACAGAGAAATAGAAAATCTACATAGCTGTGTATCCATTTAGCATTGAATATGTAATTAACAGGCTATTACAGAGAAAACTTTGACCCTGATAACTGCACTGTTGAATTCTATTTACAGAATAAATAGAGGTCCAAACTTATACAAGTTATACCTGAAAATTGAAGAGAATAGAACCTTGATACCTCATCTTAAAGGGGATCAGTACATGCTGCTGCCCAAACCTGAGGATTAAAATTGAAAATTAAATTAATGTCTCTCATGAAAAAAATGCAAAAACCTTTGGCAAATAATTACAAATTTAGGGAGGAGAGCCATATGGCCAATAAACCTGTGAGAAAATGTTCCCAATCATTAGCCCTCAGAGAAATGCAGATCAAAAAAACTATGACATACCAGCTTACACCTTTGAGGTTAGCCCAAATCAGAAAATCAAAGAGCAACAAATGTTGGAGGGGATGTGGCGAAATAGGAACACTTCTACATTGCTATGGATCACTGTGGAAAGCAGTCTGCAAATACCTAATGCAAATGGAAATTGAGCTAACTAATGACTGGGTATGTACCCAGAAGAGGTAAGAAATAAGCCATGGGCAGTAGTATGCACGTCAATGTTTTTTACAGCGCAACTCACTATCGCAGAGTTGGAAAAGTCTAAGTTTCCATCAGTAGATGAGTGGATTAGCAAACTCTGGCACACAGACACAATGGAGTATTTTGCTTCACTCAAAAGCACTGATAAGCACATGTCTGCTCATGAGAAGAGCTGGCAGTAATTATGCTAAGCCAAGTGAGTCAAGCACAAAAGGAGAAGTACAGCATGAGTGCCCTGAGGTAAGTGTAACAATAGGTAGAGAAGAGAAGCCTCCTATAACATAACACTTTTTTTGGGTAGAGATTTAGGGAAAGGGGAGAAAGAGGGACCAGATCCAGAGAGGTACATGTTGGGTACAGCACAGTAAGGGAGAAGGATGCAGTGGGGAGGGAGAAAAAGGGGGTTTGAAAGTGAAAGGATAACTGAGGCATCAGGGCATCCAGGGGGAGGGTACGGGTTTTGTCTGCACAGAAGCTGGAGTGGGTGTGAAGATCCTACCATGAAGCACTCAATAGTAAGGACAGCATGGACACATGGAAGGAGGCATGAAAAGAGAGAGCTACAGGGCCAGGCACAACCAGAGCCAGACTGACCCCCTCTCTGAAAGTGGCTGTGGCAGTGAACTCGTTGCAGGTAGGGGCCAGCATTCCACACCCACATGGAGATGGAGTGGACAGGGAGGAAGAGAAAGTGAGAGAAAATTCCCACACTGGTCTGATCCCTGCCCACGATGATCAGAGAGCTACGCCCCTGTGGGGACCTAATGGATCCCAGGGAGGACTAGGCAAGCAAAAACAGGACTTGTCACACTGTCTTCTATGGAGGCAGACAGCAACAGAGGACATTTCAGAGGTCACATGGTGGGGAAGCATTGCGGTCTGAATCCCCAAAATGAACCGAATCAAGAAGGGAGAGAATGACTGGACCGATGGTTCCTGGGGAACTCGGGGGAGTGGGGAGAGGAAGGGGAGCATGAACAGTCTCAGTGATGGGAGTGGGTGGGGGGTAGAAACAGCAAGTGGTCCAGAATTGGTGATGAGGAGGATGTGGGAGGCCTGGTAGGGCTTAAGTAAGGGTAATGTAACAGAGAGGAAGTACTGAAACTCAAAGAAGACTAAGCATGATAGTGGGACAGGAGGAAGGTAGAAGGAAATAGAGGAAGGAACTCAAAGGCAAAGGGCACTTGCAGAGGTCTAAACACAGGTATGTACATATGTAAATATAATTATCTATGATAAGGAGGGAATAAATCTGGGTACCTATATTTATAGGTTCAGTACTAAGGTAGCAGATGGACCTTGGGTCCCACCCAGGGATTCCCTCAATGGAAGAACACTTTGTTCTATGAATCTGGTATTCCATGATGCTCACTGGTCCAATATGGTCTCTGAAGTCAAATAGGTCCATAAGACATTGTGGTGAAAAAAACTGATGGCACCCAGCTATCAAAGGATATAGAGTCTGGGTCTCAAAGCCTGAAGATAAATAAACGGCCATCTAGCTAAGAAGTATCCAAGCCCACAAGGAATAAGCACACCAGCTAGTGTCCCCACAAGGTACTGAGAGGATCAAGTCTCAGGTATCAAACAGGAAAAAACTGTATCACTGTGTGCACACCTTCCTGAGACGATCACTGAGGACATGTGGGGGCATGAGCAAGAGTGGTGAAGATAGCTGATGGTACCCAGCTATCAAAAGATATGGCGTCTGAGGTTTTAAAGGCTTGACGGTAAGCAAGTGGTCATATGGCCCAGGAACAACAAAGGCCACCATAGAATAGGCACACCTGACTGAGCGACCATAAAATGTGGAAAGAACCAGATATCAGGCATCAAAGAACAAAAATCATATCATTATGTGCCCACCCTCCTGACATGATCGCTGAGGACAAAAGGGTGGAAAGGCAGATAGAGTGGAAGAAGCCAATGGAGTCCAGCCACCAAACAATAAAGCATCTGGGGTCTTGAAGGCTTGAAGGTGAACAAGTGGTCATTTAACACAGAAGCAGCAAAGTCCACATGGAAGAAGGACACCAGCCTGTGTGATCACAAGGGGTTGAAATGAGCAGATATCAAGCATCTAAGAGCAAGAATCACATCACTACCAATGAGAGGGCGAGAAGGGTGGGGGCCCAAGACCCATTTGCGGGCAATTGGACACTTTAAAGTGACCAGATTTTAACATTGGTAAAGCAGAACATCATTGAAGGGGTGGGGGTGGGGAAGAGAGGTTATATTCCCTTGTCATGCATTCTTTCCAAAAATCAGGACTTTTTAAAAATGCCATGGGATGCGGAAAAAATTGTTTAAAATAAGGACTGTTTGGCCAAAAGTGGGACGTCTGGTCACTTTATGAGTTGTGAGGAGGAGATGAGCCAGTCAAGGTGTGGTTGAGGTAGCGATGAAGCATACAACTTTCCTCTAGTTTCCGAAGACTTCCTCCCCCCAACTATCATGGTCCCAATTCTACCTTACAAATCCAGCTAGACTGGAGGAGGTACACTGGTAGAGAGGGGAATTGGAACTATGGGGAACCCAGGACTGATGAATCACTCAGGACCATTGGTGAGAGTGGCGTTTCCAGATGGGTGAGGGAAGGTGGGGTAGAGAGAGGAAGTGAATGACAAGAATTTACACATAACCTCCTAACTGGAGGACAGATATTGGAGGAGTGGGCGAAGGGAGAGGTTGAGAAGTGTGAGATATAACAAAACAATAATAATTTATAAAGCATTGAAGGCTGGTGGGGACAGGACGAGAAGCAGATATCATGGACTCAAGTGGAAAAGCAGATATCTGGAGAATGGTGACAGCAGCAAGAGTGTGAAGGTGCTTGGCACAGTATATGTATTCATGTATTACGAATAGTGATATGTGAGCCCCCAATAAGATGATTCAAAAAAAAAATTCACAGTTAAAAAAAAAGGTATCTGAAGATTCCTGTATGTTCCTCCCACACCCTTCCTGCCCACTCCAAGGATAGGCCATGGTCAAGGGAAGGGCACTTTAATGGTTCTTGGTGCTATTACATGAGTACAAGGAAGAAGAAAATGTTCTACAATTGAATTTGGTGATAATTGTACAACTCTTCTTGATATGCTTGAATTATTGAATTGTATGTCTGTGGCGGACATGTGCTTATGTTAATCTCATGATTAACATAGGGCTGGAGTCTAGCTTGTTAATATGGAGATAGGCATTGAGTAGCTGATAAGGCCTCTGTGTGGGCATGGAAAATCTCACAATATTTCCCTCATGGAGATGAGAAGCTATCTCCCTAGTTGTTGGGAGTTAGTTTCAGAGACAATGAACTACGGACAAGACAAGATGGCAGTGTCCGAGGAGAAGCCACATGGCTTTACCCTGATGGAACCAGACCTCTGAAGCTGGAGAAGCCACGTGGAGACCCCTGCCAGCGATGAGTTGCTTCTGCCACCACTGGATGCTGTTGATGAACCCTGAGCCTGGCAAGCGAGGAGCCATGGGGAGTGCCAGGATTCTGCATCTATTGACCTGTGACTTCTTGAGTTGGAAGGGGACTTTATAGACTGATATCGGGCATATGGGCTAATATCGGACTAATGACTTTTGGCTGGAGTGGGTTGGGATGCTTTCTCAATGTTGCATTCCTCTTGTATATAAACCTTTCCCTTATATTCATATGCATGTCAACGAGTTTGTTTCTCTAGTCTACCCGGACTAACGCAATGATATAGGGATGAAGTGCTAATAAAACTTTTTTTTCCCAATGATGTTATTTGGGACTCTTACAACTCTTATGACATTCAATACATCATTTGTATTAAACATATTTGAACACATATTGCCATATTCATTTCCAAAATTTTCCACTTGAGCCCTTGGTATAAGTTCCTCTTTCTCCTCCCCCCTCCTTCTTAAAGAATCATTTTATTGAGGGCTCATATAACTCCCATCACAATCCATACGTACATCAATTGTATGCAGGCCACATTTGCACACTTGTTGCTATCATCACTCTCAAAAAAGTCTCCCTCCACATAAGCCCCCAGTACCAGCTCCCCATATTTCCCTTCCCCCCTTCTTCTCCCCCATGAACCCTTAATAATTTACAAAGTGTTTTTACTTTTTCACATTGTACACTGTCCAATGTGTCACTTCATCCATTTCTCTGGTGTCCATGGCCCAGAGAGAAGGTTATATGTAGATCCTTGGAAATTATATGTAGATCCTTGGAATTGGTTTCCCTTTTCTATTCCACCATTCCTCTACCCTCCCAGTATCACCACTCCCATCCTTAGTCCTGAGGGATCATCTATCCTAAATTCCCCATGTTTCCAAATCCAGTGTACATTCCCTGGTCTAGCTGGATTTGTCTGGTAGAAATGGGATCGTGATAGTGGGTGGGAGGAAGCATTTGAGAACTAGAGGAAAGTTGCATATTTCATTGTTACAACACTGTACCTTAACTGGCTTCTCTTTCCCTGCAACCCCTCTGTAAGAGGATGTCACTTCACCTATTCATGGGCTTTGGGTCCCCAATCTGTACTCCCCTCATTTAAAATGATATAATTTTAGTTCTTTGATGCCTGGCACTAATTCCCTTCAACACCTCGTGGTCACATAGGCTGGTGTGCTTCTTCCATGTGGGCTTTTTTGCTTCTGAACTAGATGGCCGCTTGTTTACTTTCAAGCCTTTAAGACCCCAGACACTATATCTTTTGAGAGCCGGGCATCATCAGCTTTCTTCACCACATTTGCTTATGCACACATTTGTCATCAGCGATCAATCAGGAAAGTAAGCATGGAATGTTCTGCCTTTTAGTTCTTGAAGTCTGATAACTGCTCCCTTTCATACCTCGTGGTCCCACAAGCTGGTGTAAAGCTGTTTTTTAAAAATGGAAAAAATATATAGAAGAAGAATACACCATAAACAAGGAGACTGAGTTCATAAATACAAGATTGACTTAACACTTAAAATCAAATAATGTAAGATGTAGAATAAGAAAAGACACAGAGGCAAAGATGTATTAATGGCTATAAGGAGGTAGAATGACAAAGTGGGGTTCATTTCTTAGAAAGCATTGAGTACTTCTGTATGGTAATGGGACCTTTGGCAGTGGATAATGGTTGTGCACTAGGATTGATATCATCTGAGTCAATGAATTTTACATGTAAAAATTGCCGGACTGAGAAATGTTGTGCTATATATATATATAAAATCAAAATAATATATGAGCATGGAGAATTTTTGTTTGTTTTTGATCAATGTAGCTCTGCATTGCTCAAAAAAAAAGAGGGATGAGGCAAAACAAATTCCCAGGGTAGAAATCCAAACCAGGGTTTCCTCTGACTGCTGACCTAGGAAGGAGCATGAGGGAATGCTGTGAAGTGAGGGCAGCTGCATCCTTTATTTCATCACAATATAAATTATTCTTGGTAAATAGACTTCCAAGATAACTGCATGTAATTCTTGGATATAAGATATATCCACGGTCTGAGACCTGGTGGCGTAGTGGTTGTGCGCGGGACTGCGGCCCACTGGGACGGAGGTTCAATTCCCCGCTCACAGGAGCAAAGGCTGGGCTTCCTACTCCCACCACCTGAGTGCAATGATGCCTAAAAAAAAAAAGTAAAAAAAAAAAGATATATCCTCTTTTTTAAAGCTTATCGCCCCCCCCCCCCTGAAAAACCATTTTATTAGGAGCTAACCCAGACATCACACCATCCCATAGTTCCATCATAGTGGAAACTATTTTGATTGGGTTGTGGGTGTAGACAGGTATGTATTTATCAGAGCATATCTACATCCTGAAGGGCTAATTATTACATACACGTTGGTCTGCTAGTTTGCCAGGTCAGCAATTTGGAACCAGCTGGCGCTCTGTGGAAAAAAGACTGGGTTTTCTACTCCTATAATGTCTCTGAAACTCTTGGGGAAAGTCCCTACCTGGTCTCCAGGGCCGCTTTGAGTAGGCTTTGGTTGATGGCAGTGAGTTTAGTTTATAGTAAACCTATACTTTCGAGTTTATTATATATACATCTACTTCTTAAATTTTTCTTAAAAGAAGAAAAGTTTGATTTCTACCTCTAGCTTGGTGTGTTAGAGCTGGTGTTGATGAGTTTAGTAACTCCCAGTGTCGCCCCCACTCCCACCCCATGGACTTCTGGCAAGATCATATCGATTTCTTGGGGATATTTATTATCAGTTTTGATCATAGAATAATATATAAAACATATGATTGTCAAGGGCTCGAATATAATATCTCTTAGCTTACATGGAGGCACCTGGTTAGCATAGTGACTACTCTGTGATCTGCAAGGTGGCAATTTGAAACTACCAGCAGCTCTGAGGGAGAAAGACCCACTTTCTACTCCAATCAACAGCTCGCCTCAGAGATTTACAAAGGGCACTTCTGCCCTGTCCCACCAGGTCGCTTTGAATCAGTATTGACTCAGTGGCGGTGAGGTCAGCTTAGAGAAATATTAAAACCAATATGGTTGTGTAAACTCTTTCTATATTGAATTATGTTATTTGTTATAACATTATTTGCAATGGAGTGAAAGCCTCTCTTGATTTTTCTCCTTCTGTTCCTTTGAGATTTCATTTGCAAAAAAATTATTGATACAGCCTGACAAATAAGTAATTACTGTAATATGGCATCTAAAAACCCATAAAATTGTACAAAATCTGCAACTTAAAAATGAAGACAACAGTGCATGATTATAGGATTTACAGTTTAAAACCACATTGTTCAGAATATCATTATAATTGTATACTTGTGACAGTTCTGACTAGAGTGTAGTAGAAGATTCAAAAGGGTAAGTTGGCAAAGTTGGCAATATACCTAGTTTGTAGATATATTGATGTATGCAAGCTGGGATTAAGAAAAATGTTTTGTTATTGTAATAACCAAAACACTGTGATAAGGTCAATTTCCACTTATAGTGACCCTCTACAACAGGGTATTATTCCCAGAGGCTATAATACTTCACTCAAATGGACTATCAATCTTTCTTATGCAGAATGATGTGGATTCACACTGTCATCCTTTTAGCTGGCAACTAAGTGCTCAGTGACTGCACACCACCAGTACTCTTCTCTAACGTCACAGACATTTTGGTCAAAATAATAAACAGCTGCTGAAACACTGGAAAAATATTTATAGATGGTCATTCAGTGTCATTTTTGCTTTGACGGTGTCACTCAGTGCAGTCCATATGCCCATCACGACACCATGGGGGACAAACCACCTACCCAGGGCAACTAGAAAAAACTTACAAAAGCCATCAAAAGCATCAATGAATTATGCAAGCAATAAAGGCTAAAACCCCCAAATCAAACTCACTACTATTGAGTCTATTCTGATTCACAGAGACCCTAATGGACAGAGGAGAATTGCTTCCTACAGTTTCTGAGACTGCAAGTCTTTATGGGAAGACAACCCTATCGTTCTCCTTTTGAGATGCTGGTGAGTTTGGATCACCAATCTCGGCATTAGCAATCCAACACTTAACCACGGCACCATGCAGGCTCCTGAATAAAGACCCAAGGGTTTTAGAGTCCAAAGAAGAAAACCATGGAGAATCGTGCTGATGATCTGCAGATGCTCAAATTGGGGGAGTTGTTTGTTTTTGTGGGTGTTTTCTTGCCAAATCTTTTTGCATCCCGGAGCCTGAGAATTTAGATTCTGCCCTAGAGGGAAAATGCGCTCATTGCTTGACACAGAAAAACAACAGGAAAACTCTGGGAAGTTTCACAAGGATGGAGACACACACAATTGTAGGTCTGCTAAGTTGCAATCACATCATTAGTTTCCCTTTATATTTGGGTCATTGTGAAACATCAAGAGGTGAGAAGCTAAGGAGCTGAGATAAAAATGTCTTGTTTTCACTTAAAAAATAACTCCCAATTTGGTCATCACTTTACCTTTCTTGCCCACTTTTTCCATTCTACGCACTTCAGACTCTTGGCAAATGAACTTCCTTTTTGACCTTCTTGCTATTACTCTGGGCTGTTTCTTGGCCTGCCTCACTCTTTCCCATTACCTAGTCTCAATTTGAAAACTGATCTACTCCTTAAAACCAATTCGAATACCATTTTCCTTTGTGAATTTTGGGAGCTGACATTGACACACTGAATCTGAGGATAAACAGAAGATTGTGGTAAAGATGAAAAGAGACACATAAACAAAAAAAATATTAGAAAATGCCTAATATACCTCGTGTAATAGCCTTTCAGAAAAATTGCCCTTCACCAAGGTCAACCCAAACTGTGTCTTACTCCCGATACATTCCTCTCTCTGCATTCTGCTACTTGCTAGTTGCTGGCCTTTCAATGACATAGATGGGGTTAATGCACCAGTCCTCCTGCTTCCCAAACATCTTAGAGACTGTCCACTTAGCTCCAAACAAGGAAAAGAAACTCTTCCATGTAGATCAATAGGAGGGGGAAGAGACATCACATTTGGTCCTTTGCTTGACCTTTGTCACATCATAATAGGAAGTGGACAACACATTTTCTCCCTTGCTGGCTTTTCCCACATCAGCTCATCTATGCTCTAAGGAAGGACACCTGTGTGCTCTGGCCCCTTGCTCCAGGACAATGCTGTCACTGCGGTGTACTTGGCACCTATGTGGTTGTTCTCCAAATGAGACGGCAAAGTCTGATTTTAGCATCCTCTTACATAATTAATTCCTTTCCTCTTCTCAGCAGTCATAATTTTTCTCTGTTGGTGTTTATCACTTTCAGTCCTGTATTTCTGTTACTGATGAGCATAGATAATGTATCCTCTTGGACTACAGGTTTTCTGGAGATCAATATTTAGATTAGACTTCACTTTGCCTTCCCCACAGAATTTAATGGAGGGCTGGTAAAGTGTTAGGGCTTAATATAGGCAAATGAATAAACTGTGAACAAGTCGGGCTGCCCCTGACTGGTTGTTTGGTGTCTTCAAGTCAGTTCTGATGCCAAGTGACCCTATGTACTCGGTCACTGCCAGGCTCTGCACCATCCTGACAATCACTCTTATGTTGCAATCATTCTATTGTTGCAGCAACTGTGTCCATCTATTTTATGGATGGGCACCCTCTTTTTCACTGAGTTCCTAGGTTACCAAGCATGATATAATTTGAAGGGCTGGTCTCTCCTGATAACAAGACCAAAAGGCGAGAGACAAAATTTTGCCATCCTTACTTCTAAGGAGCATTCTGGCTGTACTTTTTCCAGGGTAGATTTGTTTGTTCTCTTGGCAGCTCATGGTAGCTTGCAATATTCTTCATCAGGACTATAATTCAAATCTATTGATACTTCTTTGAGGTTCCGTATTGAATGTCCAGCTTTCCCATGAATATGAGGTGATTAAAAATACCAAGACTTGAGTCAGGTGCACGTTAGTCTTCAAATAACATCTTTGTTCTTTGACACATTGAAGAAATTTTTACAGCAGATTTACCCAATGTAACATGCCATTTAATTTCTTGACTGCTGTTTCTATAAGCATTGATTATAAATCCAAGCAAGATGAAGAACTTCGCAACTTCAATCTTTTCTTTATTTATTATGATGCTACCTATTGGTCCTGTTATGAGGATGTTGGTCTTCTTGACTTTGAATTCTAATCCACATTGATAGTTGTAATTCTTGGTCTTCATCACCAGTCTTTCAAGTCTCCCTCACTTTCAGCAAGCAAGGTTGTGTCATGGTATATCAGAAGTTGTATTAAGCTTTCCTTCAATCCTGATGCCAAGTTCTTCTTTATATAGTCCAGTTTCCTTGATTATTTGAATAGCATACTTATTGAAAAAGTTTGGTGAGAGGATACAACCTTCATACATACCTTTCTGATTTTTAAACCATAAAGTTTTCACTTATATTGTTTGAATGATTGCCTCTTGATCTATGTACAGGTTGCATGTGAGCATAATGAAATGTTCTAGAATTTCTAGTCTCTTTGATGGTAGCCACAGTTCATTATGATCCACAAAGTCGAATGCCTTGGCATAGTCAGTAAAACACAAGTAAGCATCTTTCTGGTAGTCTCTAATTTCAGCCAAGACCCATCTAACATCAGCAATTATACCCCTTATTTCATGTTCTCTTTTGACTCTCTGGTCATTCATTCCCTGTCAATGTATTACTCAACCATTGTTGAATGTTCTTCAGTAAAATTTTCCTTGCTTGTGGTAATAATGATATTGTTCTATAATAAACACATTCTATTAGATCATCTTTCTTTGGAATAAATTCAAATATGAGTCTCTTCCAGTAGGTCGGCCAGGTAGCTGTCTTTCAAGGCATAGGCAAGTGAGTGCTATCAGTGCTTCATCAGTATTTTAAAAAATCATTTTATCAGTGGCTTGAACAACTCTTATCACAATCCATACATGTACTCACTATGCCAAGCACATTCTTTACATGTGTTGCCCTCATTTTTCTCCAAACATTTGCTTTCTACTTGAGCCCTTGGTATGAACTCATTTCCCCCTCTCTCCTCATACTCCCTCCCTCATGAACCCTTAATTCATCAGTATTTTGAAACATTTCAGTTCATATTCCTTCATTTCCAGCAGGGGTTCAACATGACCTTTTGTTAAATGTCCCAGGATTATTAATTCCTGAGTCCACACTTACAACTCAGTCAATTATTTGTTATTTATTCAACAAAATAGTTACTGAGAATTTATTACCTTCCAGCCATTGGGTCAATTAGTAGAAATAAAACAGATACGGTTTCTGTCTTTTTCAATTTAGACATGAAGTTCTGTGAAAGAGGAGTTGCCTTTGAGAAATGAGTAAGAGGGGCTAGTTAAAGAGGAAGAAGAAAAGCTAATCTATCAGGAAATCACCAACTATCCTTAACTCATGGAAACCTGGGCACTAATGGTAAAATACCCAGATGTTTGCAGTTCAAACCCACCAGCAGCTCTGTGGAGAAAAGACCTGATGATCTGCTCCGATAAAGATTACAATCTAGGCTACCCACTGGGGGCAACTTTACTCTGCTAGAGAGGGCCTCTGTGAGTCAGAATCCTCTTGATGGCATACAATCACCTGTGACTAAGTTGTGGGAGTGTTTAGAATTGTAGAGCTTACAGAGCAGCTAGAAACTATGATGACTAAATTGATCAAAGTGAAGGTTCATATTTGAATGCTCTTGTGGAGCACTGAGTGATTCTGAGAAGCAGACTTTGGTGGATGAGAACAGCTGTCCCTGAAAATGGCTTCAAGAACTTGCTTTAGTTCAAGATGGAAAGCCATTTCCTTAAAAACTTGAAAAGTCATATTCCTCAAAACATGCTCTAATTCTCTTGTGAATATAACCATCTGAGCTTATGAAAACAAGTCTGAGGTAGCTTTCTGGTACTCCTCAAATGATAAAGAACCTTGATCATTTAAATGACATCAAGTCTCTCATCATGTCCCCTTTACTTCCCTCACCACAACTTCTCCACCACACAACACACACATACACATTTGCCCCAAGAGAGAATGATGTTGTTTGGTTGTCCTGAAGACTGATACTCAACTTATCTTTCATTAAATGGATTGACAAGGAAAAGTGACATTAGGGAAAGAATATGGTTTATCCTCATTGAAGTTTTAATAAAATGATGCCAGATTTGCCACAGCAGACAAAGAAGCTCTGCAAAACAGGATGAATTGGGCACATTTTCTCCATATTCGCATATTATGCATAATTATCTTAGTGTCAAAGCTCAAAGCCACATGAAAACTCAGCATGTGTGGTATGGAATATTAACAATACATTTTAACTCAAAGGCACTTCTGCCTGCATGACGTTGGGCACTTTAACAGAAAAATAATGAAGAAACAAAAGACGATTAAAAAGGGGAAGGCTGATCATAATCTTTGGTTGACAAGCAGAGAGTTGCTATGACTCCCAATAACATATGAATATCATGTTTTTTTTTGAGAGTTGTGAAGTACATAAAAAGTGTTAAAACATAGAAAGAAAAATACCCAGGAAGAAGTCTTCAGAAATGCCATTGCTTAGTAGGGATGAACAATGTTGTGATAGCATACTCAAAAAACCTCCCTGGGGTGGATTCAATCCTGATTCGTAACGACCCTGTAAGACACAGTAGAACTGCTCTGGTAGGTTTCCAAGATTTTCACTCTTTATAGGAATAGAAAGCCTCATCTTTTTGCTGTGGAGTGGCTGGTGGTTTGGAACTTCTGACCTTCCATTTGTAGGCCAGTGTGTAACTGCTACACCATCAAGGTTGTTATTGAGATACCATGGGGAACTCAAAAGGACCCAGACACAAATGCTGAGCCTTAGTACTCAGGGTGCCCTTTGTGGATTGATCTCTTTTGTAGCAAGATAATTATTTTCAACTCTTGTGGTGCTGAAAATCTTCAAGAAACAATATCATGTGTAACTCTCGGCCAAGTCACAAATGAAGGTCAAAGACAGGACTAAAGCAGAATCCACAGGGAAGCTAGAAAGGATGTATGAGAAGCTGGAGGGAAGAGACCACTAGTAGCTGAGTGTGAAATGCGTAAGAGTGAACAAAAATGGTTGCAGTGGAATCGATTATGACTCACAGTGATCCTAGAGGCTAGGGATTAGGGAGCCTTTTTTCTGCCAAAGGCTATCAGATATTTATAACATCATTTATGTACCATACAAAAGTGTCAACTTAGAAACTAGCATGCTATATGTATTTGGTCAGATATTTAATTACCACCCACCTACCCAATGTGATGGCTCACTGTCATTGGGTATGTTCTCATTCATAGAAACCCATCTGGGCTTCCTACATTTTAACTCTTTGTGGGAGAAGAAAGCCTTGTCTTTTTTTTTTTTCAAAGCATCTGGAGGTTTTAAATGATTTACCTTGTGATTAGCGGACTAATAGGCAACTAACTAGTACACCACCAGCAGTGTACTTGAATTATGGGATTAGTGGGAAATAGTGGAAATACCATGAACTGCCAATGGAACGAAGTGATTTATCTTGAAAGAAGCAAAATATACAAAGTCAAACAGTCATTTAATGACTTCTATATGTACAATTTATGGAGTCCTGGAGGCTTTCAGTACTACCCTGTCCTATATGGATAGTATGAAATGGAATCAATGCTATGGCAGTGATTAAGAAGGACTCGAGAGGAATTAGAGTCAAGGTTTAATGATCATCTCAGGGCAATGGGTTTGTGGGTTCTTCCAGTCTCAGTGGGTCCAGGATGCTTTGATTCCATAAGAATTCAAGAGCATGTGGAGGGGTCAACTGGGTCTTCCCAAGGTTATTTTGGAGGAAAGGCTGAGTTCCTGATGTCTGTCTAAACAGATGATGGAAAGCATAAAGCCTGAGAGTTTTGACGACAATGGAAGGCAGCTGGGGAAGCAGCAACAAAACCAGCGGGGGGTGGGGGGAGTTGGCCGGCTTTTTTGGAGTTGGCGGAGCAGGTTACTATCACGTGGATTTGGCCAGAGTTCCCCTATCTGGTATTGTGTCAGGCCGGGTAGACTAGAGAAACAAATTCATAAACACGCATATGGATATAAGGGAAAGGTTTATTTACAAGAGGAATGGAACATTGAGAAAACATCCCAACCCAGTCCAGTCCAAGGTCACAAGTCTGATCTTAGCCCATATATCTGATACCAGTGTATAAAGTCTTCTTCCGACTCACAGGACTCACCAGGACAATCACAGGCTAGTGGGTGCAGAGTCTTGCATATCCAGCAGCAGTAGAAGCATCCTGGTGCTGGCAGGGGTCTCCCCATGGCTCCACATTTCCAGAGATCAGGGTCCATCAGTAGTATCCAGTGGCTGTAGAAGCATCTCAGTGCTGGTAGGGGTCTCTCTATGACCTCCCAATCATCTCAGCACTGACAGGAGTTTCCACATGGCTTCTCTGGCCCCAGAGGGTTGAGTCCATCAGGGTAAGGCCATGTAGCTTCTCCTCTGGCTCCTCCAGTCTCCAGGACTCAGGATCGATCAGCATGCTGTCATCTCATCTTGTCAGTAGAGCATTTCCAAGGAATTGAGTCGATGATCTCTCACTTCTAATTGGGAAATACCGTGAGACTTCCCAGAATTCTCAGGAGAGAAGCTATCCCCACCCAGAGGCCTCATTGGCTATCTCCAGATTGACAGCTAGACTCCACCCCTACACTCCCAGTGCTGAAATCGACACTGATCAGTGACTGCCATAGGTACGAATCCTCTGTCTCCTTATTTAAATGTCGATCTTTGATACCTTGTTCAGCATACAGATGAATTTATTTTACCAACTGGAGCAAACAAACTCAGGGGCAGATTTGAATTAGCCTTCTTTACTGTAGGAGGATGCTACATGACAGGAGATGCATTTGGGGCAATGAATGGGCTATGCCTAGGATTGAAGGAAACACAAAACATAGCCTGGTCCAAACCCCAAAACGTTCAGCTTTTGAATATGGTGACTAGGCAAGGAGAGCTTTGGGATAATACTCAAGGTTCTCTAGCTTTGCTTTACAGTGCAATTGGTGATATCACAGAAAGAACATGAGATGTGGAAGATGACCTCAATATAATAACCACTGACACCATGATAGGAATGTTGTATGAATGTACAGGTGGTCCTCGAGGGGTAGTTCGAGGTGGTATAGCAGAACTAACATTTACCAGTCTCTATGTACTATATAATAATTGGGAGCACATGAAAGACTCTTTAATCTGCAGTCACTCTGAAGATCTTGCCAGCTTGTGAATGGAGGACACTCCTTTACCTACAAGAAGTGTAAAAAGTTGGAAATTGTTTTGCAAAAATAAAACTCATTGATGATTATCAAGAGTGGCACTTCTAGCCACAGAGCCCAACTCTGTCAAGGCTGAGAGTAATCTGTTTTCCTTCGACTTTGGAGACGTTGCACATATTATCCCTTAAAGAATAGAATCATGGGTACCAGAATTCAGGTCACTTTTGTATCACCGAGTTTGTCGATTTACCAATACTGAACTGTAATGTTCGCTCTGTATTCATAAAAGATTTAAATAAAATGAGCCATAATCTCAATAAAAACAACAAAAATAATTCAAAATTATATGTCACATCCTCTCCCTTTTGCTTAGAATCCATCTATTGAATTCAATAACAGCAACTGGTACCAACCAGTTCTTCTAGTCTCATGGCAAAGCAAACACTTAGACCCGCAGGTTAAGTCCCCTGCTCAACTGTTCCAGGCGAGCAGAGACCAATCACTCTACCTTCAACGGCCATTTACAAGTTTTCAAACTCAAGTGCTAGGCAACACACCGCCATCGTTGTTGTGGATTGTCACTGAGTTGGCTCCTGCTCATACTGACTCTATGGACACCAGAACAAAACACTACCCGGTCCTGCGCCAGCCTCACAGTCGTCCTTATGTCTGAGCCCAGCGATGCAACCCCTGTATGAAGCCATCTTGTGGAAGGGCTTCCTCTTTTTTGTTGCCTCTGTACTTTACCAAGCCTGATAGCCTTCTCTGGGGACTGGTCTCTCCTGATCACATGTCACAATAAAGAAAAGAAACCCTGAAAACAATGTAAAGTCAATGGATTGGGTTGTCCCACAAAGCCATGATTTCAACCCACAACTTTTAAGTGATTGAAAACATCAGTATAAGATCCTGGGCAAGGCTTTTTGGAGATCTTGGGTTTTTTTAATCATAGCATCCTCAACTAACTCAGGTTGGCATTGAATGCCATCTGTCCTTCCATCTCCCAAGCTTCAGACATTTTCCTCAAGATCAGGTTCCGTGCTTCTGCTTGGAGAATTGTGGAGAACCCTTTTGCCAACAGGGTTCAGAATGTCCTGAGAGCAAGACAGCTTATGAGCTGGCTCATCTTGGCTATCGGAGCCTTTGTGGTAGAGTGGTTTGGTTAAGTGTTAAGCTGCTGCCTACAATTTGGCTGTCCAAATCTACTAGCTGCTGCATGGGAGAAAGGTGAGACTGCATGTTTCTGTAAAGATCTACTGTACTTGAAGACGCTAAAGAGCGGTTCTACTCTACAGGGCCAGTAGGAAGTGGAATTAATTTGGTTTCCTTTGCTTGGCTTGTCCTCAGTGAGCATTAAGTCTCTTCACTATTTCAACTCTCTGCCACAGAGTTGATGCCTACTCATGTCTGCCCTACATCAGGGGATATTTTTTTTTGTAACTTCTAGTGGCTTTTCTGTAGTCTTGTACTTTTAATTATATTTAAGAAGAAGTGAGCTTTTTGTAATGTTTCCGGAGCTTGTGAACCAGACAGTCTTTGGGTATAAAATGAAGAGGAGATATGCTAACAACAGGTTAACTGAAGCAGAAGAGACCTCTAATTTTTTATTTTAAAAAACAAAGATATATATAAAAAAGAGACCTGATCCTTGGGAAGATTTCCCCCCTGTCATTCCTCCAGGTCTCCTGAGGTCTTGAACTACATTCACTAGTAGCACCGAGAGGAGAAGATGACTTGGAGTCTGAACATCAGCAGAGGCAGGATTTTGTTGTAAGGGAGCAGGAGTTAAAAGGACGGCAGAACAGTGGGAAACAGAGATAAAGGGAAAGAAGCTGAGGGAAAGGGGCAGGGTAAATGCTGGATGCTGGCTGGAGGGTTGTCCATGGGCTGTAATCTAAGTTTGCATAGGTCTGATGAAGTGTCTTTAAGACACAGGAAAAAGAAGTTTCCTAGTATTAGGTCTGCGAGAGAAAGTGTAGTAAGGTCAGTGAGAAGATTCAAGGCAAGGCCCGAAATAGCTATCTGAGCCACTGAACCAAAGACACGCTAAGCACTGAGGAGAATCCAGTATTTCAGCACAATATAGGTAGGCTTCTTTCTCTCTTATGATTCCATTTAAGATTTGTAGTTTTCTAGGATTGCGAAAACTGAAATACCACAGTGACTGAAATAATAGCAATTTTTTTCTCACCATTTGGGAGGCTAGATGTCTGAATTCAGGTCACTGGTTCTAGCAAAAGGCTAGATTCTTTGAGTGTTTATAGCCCTGGTGTTGCTAGGAGGCCTGGTGGCTTAGTGGGTTATGCTTTGGACTGCCAATCACAAGCTCAGCAGATCAAAAACCCCAGCCTTTCCTAGGGAGAAGGATCTGATTTTCGACTCCCTTAAAGAATTACAGTTTTCAAAACCCATAGAGTAGGTTGTACCATATCCTACAGGATCACGATGAGTCCAAATTGACTTGTGGCAGTAAGTTTCTTTTGGTTCTTGTTCTTTGATAGTTCTGAAGTAGAATTTATCTTCCTCAATCTGCACTTGTTTCTGCTTTTAATCTCTTCTTTTTTTGTTTGGTTTTGTTAGGACACCCCTTATATTGATATAGCTTCATTAATAAAACAAAGACAATCCCATTGCCAAATGGGATTGCCTCCGTAGATATGTATCCATCCAGTTAATTATAACTTACTTATTGAGAGAGGGGCTACAATGTGTCAACTTTACACCAAACCCTAGATCTCCTCTACTCATATCTCCTATTCTCTTGGAGTATGAAGATTTGAGCACACAAATCTAGAATATAAGATAGTGAAGAAAAGGTTACTTATGGAAGATATGAAAGAGCTTAGGGAATGGGTGACTCAGAGGGACATGTGTGTCCAGTGTACTTTGAGGATAGAAATAGCCTCCAGTCAAGTTGCAAGGCTGGTGTTAGCACCTTGGTAGGCTTTTACAGCTCTGATCCAGCAATCTTAGTATCAAAGAGTTAGAGGAACATTAAATAACAACAACAAAAATAAACCCCAAACTCACAGCAACAACAACAACAAACCCCACACAAAAACAGAGCTCTTTGGGGCTCATAAAACTTCTCACTTAGACAATGTTGTCATTCATCCTGACCTCCTTGTGCCTGAGCGTCATTTCTTTGCTTGGGAATTTCTCTGCTTACAGATCATAACCTGTATTCCATTCAGCTCTCATTATTAGGCACTGTGGAGTCAGTTTTGCCTCATAACTGTAGGACTATATACAATGTGGAGGTCTCCGTTGTGAGAAGAGGCTTACGTGTATTTTAAATTCTATCATAGACTCAGACACAATAACTATGTGATATTCTGGAAAAAGTGGTGCCACGAGATGATGACTAAGTCACATCGTTCTTCTGAAAAGTCAGTTAAATGACTCAGTATAAGCTCTGTTAGGTTTTTTTTTTTTTTTTTTAAAGAGACAGGGCTGAGCCCCGGTGGTGTAGTGGTTGTGCTCAGGACTGCGGCCCACTGGGATGGAGGTTCAATTCCAGCAGTGGGGCTGGGCCTCCTACTCCCACCACCGGAGAGCAGTGATGCCCCCCAAAAAATAAAAAACAAAACAAAACAAAACAAAAAAAAAGAGACAAACACAAAGTAGCCCTAGAAAAATTTGAGGAACTGACTTAGTTGGATGAGAACAACATGAGTATCATGTACTTGGTACTCGTGTACAAGAATATTTATACAACTGCCTAGGAAAGTGGCAGCAGGGTTTTGTGTCTTTGAGGAGATCCCAACTTTTAGCATCTCCATAGGATGGGGTAGAATTATCCCATAAGCTTTCCAAGGTTGCGGTCATGGCAAAGGCAGAAGGCCAGGTTCTGCTCCCATGGAGCAGGGGTTGAGTTTGAGGCACTGGCTATTTGGTTGAAAGCCAAGCTTTAAATCCCTGTACCAGTAGGGTTCCTCGGAAGGTAAAAACAAAAACAACCCAACTCACTGCCATTGAGTCAATTCTAACTATAGTGACCCGGTAGAAAAGGTGAGAGCTTCCCTGTGAGCTTCCGAGAGTAGCTCTTTACAGGACAGAAAGCCCCACAAAAACGTGCTGACCTTGGAGTGATCGGCCCACCACATAACCGCAATGTTCTAGGGCTCCTTGGAAGATATTAGAAGCCTCGAATTCACTTTCAAGCATTTTTCCATTTAGATATCTGATCCGCAAAACAAAGCAGAAGGTTTTTCAGTAAGTTCTCTTTTTATTGATTCCTACAGCAGATCACCACAGAAACATTGACCTACACAGGGAAGACTATCAACAAAATCTCCTGAAGGTGTGGGGATTTCCAAGGTGACACTAAAAGCAGAAAGGGAGTGGTGATTAAGACATTGGGATGAGATATTAAGTTTGGGAAAGGTCAAATTTTGCAAAGCAAGTTCGATAAACTGCTCATTTGCAACACTGACACTCTCCAGTGCTTTCTCAAGGCTCGTCTCATGTTGATGCCATCCACTCACTCGATTCTGGCTCAATGGGCCCTTGTCGGACAGAAGAGGTTTCCATAACCATAAAATTTCCTGGGAACAGAGAGTTTCTTCTTTTTTTTTGATTTTGGGGGGAGGGCATCACCACCCTCTGGTGGGAGTGGGAGGCCCAACCTTGCTTCTGGAGAGCTGCTGCTGCATTTGAACCGCCAACAAGCCAGTGGGCCGCAGTCCCACACTCAACCACTTATGCCACTGGGACTCAGCCCAGACAGTTTCTTCTTTCACCTGAAGAACAGCTGGTGAGTTTGAACAATGATTCAAAACTTGAAGCCTCAAGAACCATCAAGCCTCTGTTTTTAGGATTATAGGACTGGACCATTTTAATTTATGACATTATTAATATGTGAGCTCTATTTTCATCATTTTCTTTGACCAAAGGCAAAACTGGAGCAGAGTTGTATAATATTCAGAAAGAAAAAGAAAAAAAAACCTTGTCTTTGCATAGAATGTGACATCCAGGGCTTATACCTCTTTGCTTGGCTCTCTGGTCTGGTCAACATCTTGTCCAGATTTAAACTGGTGACTTTATTTTGTGAGTTGTCGTTGACATTTCTTTGATATGTAAAACTTTAGTTTGATAAAGATCTCAGATGTTAGGATCTAGAGCTGTCAATCACTTTTCCCCTAACTGGTCTGTGGCAGACAGCCCAAGTGAGTCCCACCTCCTGGTGTCCATGTCTGATGTAATCCCTTCCCACGTGAACTTTGTAACCAGAACAAAATTGCAGGGATGGCAGAGTGTGATCTCCAAGGCAAGGTCTGACAAGCCTCTGTCATTCTCTTGGACCGCTTGTCCTCATGGAATGTGGTTGTCCTGTCCTGAGGACCCTCAGGCAGCCTAACCATGTGATCCATGTAGCAAGACCTTCTTCCAAGGGAATGTGAATGAGCCATATTGGAATCAGATCCTCCAGTCACCTTTTAGCCTTAAGGTGATCGCCCTGCTGGCTAACATCCGACCGAAGTCTCATGAAGAATCCATGACAGAATAATGCATTTAAACTGATTTCCAAATCCCTGACCCACATAAACAGTATGAAATAATATCTGTTTATTATTTCTTTTAAGATGATGAGTTTGGGGTTACTTTTTTTGTACTATAATATACAAATGACTAGTCTTTGTGCTATCTCATTTTTACCTGTAGTTAAAAACTTGAGGTAATAACAGAAATGTAGAGTACTGGGTGAAATGCTTAGTGAGAGAGAATGGCAAATGTAACACTGGAGAATGTCACAGGTAGTTAATAGTTGGGCAAGGGCTGTAGCATATTGTGGCAGAAAAATCATAAGTCCCTTGGGAAAATACTGATTAAGAAGAACTTCCCATATGTATGAAATGGAGACTTCAATATCCCTCCCAAGCCCTGATTTTAAAAAGAGTACTGATTAAACCACTCTCAAACTTAGTACATTAAAGCAAAAGCAAATTCACCATCTCGACACAATTGCTGAAGACAAAGTGGGAGCATAGCAAAGGTGGTGAAGAAGACTGATGGTGCTCAGCTATCAAAAGATATAGCGTCTGGGGTCTTAAAGACTTGAAGGTAGGCAAGGGGCTACCTAGCAGAGAAGAAAAAAAGTCCACATGGAAGAAGCATAGCAGCCAATGTGGTCAAGAGGTGCTGATTGAGTCGGGTATCAGGCATCAAGGAACAAATATATCATTGTGGAAGACGGAGAGTGTGGAGTGGAGACACGAAGCCCATCTGTAGGCAACTTGTCATCCCCTTACAGAAGGGTCGTAGGGAGGAGATCTGCCAGTTAGGGTGCAGTATAGCACCAATAGAACATACAACTTTTCTTTAGTTCTTTAATCCACACCCCACACCTCCACCTATCATGATGCCAATTTTACCTTACAGAGTTGGAAACACAGACTAGTGATACCAGGAGGGTAAGGGTAAGGTGGGAGAGAAACAGGGAATTGGTCACAAGGGTCTACATATAACCCCCTCCCTGGGGGACAGATGACAGAAAAGTGGGTGAAAGGAGACATTGGACAGTGTAAGACATGATGAAATAATAATAATTTATAAATTATCAAAGATTCATGAGGGAGTAGTGGAGGGAGGGGGGGAACGAGTGATACCAAGGGTTCAAGTAGAAAGAAAAATGTTTTGAGAATAGTGAGGGCACCAAATGTACAAATGTGCTTGGCACAATGGATGGATGTATGGATTGTGATAAGAGTTGTATAAGCGACCAATAAAACAATTTTAAAAAGAGCAAACTATTATTCACAAGTCTGTGAATTGACAGGCCAGTTCTCTACTGGGTTTGTCTGGATTTACCTAGACAGCTATAATTGTGACAATTCAGCTCGGGTGAGTTGGTTTCACTCCAACCTGTTCTTCATTTTTATGTCGAGAATCCCATCTGGAAGGATAGACGGGACTGTCTCTTCATATTGGTTTTAGATGGATCTTCTTCCCAGGATGGTTGGCTCAGGGATTCAAGTGCTTGAGCAATGGCGTCCCCAAAGAGTATTGCTGGCTGCTGCGTTCTACTGGTCAGTGCCAGCCACAGCGGTGCTCAGATACAAACGGTGGGGAGAGAGACCCCGTTTCTTTTTCTTTTTTTTAAATTTTTTGGGGGGCATCACTGCCCTCTAGTGGTGGGAGTAGGAGGCTCAGCCTTTGCTCCTGTGGAGCTGGAATTGAACCTCCATCCCAGTGGGCTGCAGTCCCGCGCACAACCACTACGCCACCGGGGCTCAGCCCTTCTTTTTCTTTTAAAAAATACTTTTATTGGGGATTCTTACAGCGCTTATCACAATCCATCTATCCATCCATTATATCAAACATATTTGTACATGTTACCATCATCATTTTCAAAGCATTTCCTTTCTACTTGAGCCTTATCAGCATCTCAATTTTCCCTCTCCTACCTGCCCTCCCTCATTAACTCTTGATAAATTATAGATCATGATTTTCATATCTTTCATCATCCTCTGTCTCCCTCTGCCCACTCAGTTTTTTGATAAGAGCTGCAAAGAGCTTGTGGCCAGTTTGAATGCACTATTGTGGTCAGAATCACTTTCTGAAAATCCAGGAAGTCAGAAAAGTAAAAGAAGACTATAAATAACCAAATCTTACCTTCCAGAAATTAATATGAACATTTGATGAACATCATTATTTAAGTATAAGTTTATGTCTATATAAAAAAGGATGGGTAGCTAGAATGATGACTGGATAAATGGTTGAGTAGCGGGAAAGGAATTAAGAAATGAGATCCATGGTTTCTTTTTTTTGTTTTTTTTTTTGGGGGGGGGCATCACTGTTCTCTGGTGGTGGGAGTAGGAGGCCCAGCCCCACTGCTGGAATTGAACCTCCATCCCAGTGGGCCGCAGTCCTGCGTACAACCACTACGCCACCGGGGCTCAGCCCTCATGTTTTTTAAAATTTTTTTTATTTATATGTTACAGTTGTAGATAGACTACTTTCTAAGAAAGGTAAAGAAGTGATAACTCTTATTGTTCTTCCTACCTCTCTCCCTCCATGTACTGGATCAGAGTTTATATAGCTTGGTTTTACATTGCTTGTCCTAATTTTTCTGATTGTTTAAACATAAACTTGCATTTAAATACATGCAATGAACTTAGATGTTCTTTCTACTAAGGCTCCTTCATTTTAGTCATAGATTTTAGTGGATGCTGTATTTTTGAACAGTGTGTTATATTTTGCAAGGACTCTTATGACTTACATGCCTGTATACATGGGTTTTCTTGCTTGGATATAATGGTTTCTTTTCCTGAGAGACATAGGCCCATTGTTTTCTGACATTCAAACTTACCGAATGTACCTGATAGCAACTTAATTTTGCATACTGACACTCCCACCTGTAGAAGGTGTAATTGTTTTGTCCCATTCCTCTTTAGGCTTCAATATTTGTCCTAGATTTTAATAATTTCACCTATGCAAAAAGGTCTTTGTTTTTTTTAATCATTTTATTGGGGACTCATACAACTCTTTTCACAATTCATCCATCCATCCATTGTATGTCATATACATTTGTACATTTGTTGCCCTCATTGTTCTCAAAACATTTGCTTTCCACTTAAGCCCCTGATATCACTTTCTCATTTACCCTCTTCCCTCCTTGCTTCCCCCTCATGAATCCTTGATAATTTATAAATTATTATTTTGTCCTATCTACAATGTCTCCCTTCACCCACTTCCCCGCTGTCCATATTCCAGGGAGGAGGCTATATGTAGATCCTGATAATTGGTTCCCTGGAAAAAAGGTTTTTATGTAGCGTGGTTGGCATTAGTTCTTTTGGGTGTGGGATTCAAGCTGTAAATTCACTCTTTATTTCAGGAAGCATGTGTTTTACAAATATTCTTGCTTATTTTACCTTTAGTGTTCTTTTTTAAAAAAATCATTTTATTGGTTGAGCCCTGATGACATAGTGGTTGTGTGTGGCACTGTGGCCCACAGGATTGATGATTCAAATCCAGCAGCAGCTCTCCAGGAGCAAGCCTTTAATGTTCTTTTGTTTTTGTGATTACAATATTTCTTTTGTTTTATCCTCATCACCATCCATATCTATCATTTCTTTTGAATTATGTTAATCTCCATCCTTTTCTTTTACATTAATTTTGAGTACCTAACATTTTATGTCTTTTTTTGGGGGGGGCATCACTGCCCTGTGGTGGTAGGAGTAGGAGGCTCAGCCTTTGCTCCTGTGGAGCTAGAATTGAACCTCCATCCCAGTGGGCTGCAGTTCCATGCACAACCACTACGCCACCGGGGTTCAGTTTATTTTAAAACAGTTTATTTTTTTCTATCTATAGGCCAAAAATGATATGGTAGTGTATAATGCACATCTTGGACATTGATTTGCTATTTTAGTTTCTTCATGAAACCTATAGTTTGTACGCTATTTCCTTCTTTCTTTTGCATCCTTCTTTCTTCGTTTGATGCCATATACTTGAGTACTTACCATGTCTTCCTTTCCATCTCTCCTTGTCATCATTTCCATCAGCACTGTTGTCAGTTTGCTTTCCTTACTCTGAATTATAGTTTGAGCACTAGATTTTTTATACCATCCAAGTTAATAAGAACTAAAGACTCAGAAGTATGGAAGTGACATACTTTAGGGGATAGAAGTGATAATCATTTTGTGGAATCTAAGCTCTCTCTTTTTTCCCCATAAACGGGCTGTTGTTGTTAGGCATTTCCTTCTGAGTCATATTGACCACGTGAACAACAAAACAAAGCATTATCCAGTCTTGTGCCATCTCACAATTGCTATGCTCGAGCCCATTTTTATAGTCACTGTGCCAAAAGTCTTCCTCTTTTTCACTGCTCTTCTACGTGACCGAGCACGATGCCTGTGTCAGGTTAGGTTCTCTACAGATGTGAAACCAGTGACATTTGTTATAGATGGATGTATATAGAAAGAGATCTATATAAATAAATGGCTTGGAACAGTTGTTGAAGTGGGTAAGTTTAATCCAGTTCATAGCCGTAGATTAGATGCAAGCTGGAGGCTTCTCCTAATGTGTGTAGCTGCAGGAGCTGATGCCCAAGAAGCAGGAAGGTGAAGCCAGAGCATGACAAATGAGTGGTTGTAGAGCTGAAGGAATCCAAAGTTTTCAGCCGGATGGCAGCTCTTGAGATCAGCAGGCAATAAGTGGGAGAGCAATAAGCTAGATGTAAGATCCAGCAGAGGGGGCAAAAGGGAGTGTGACTCTCTCCTCTGTTTCTCACACACAAGCGATCACACTCTCAGGGAGATGTCATCAGGCTGAAATTTGATCAGTAGGTTGGGTTTCAACCCTACCTTCATTCAGGGCATGGAATTGACATAAAATCTAGGCACCCTGATGTCTTTTTCAAGAGACTGATCACTCCTGATACCATGTCTGAAGCACATGAGGCACAGCCTTACCATCCTCGAGGCTAAGACGCATTCTGGCTGTACTTCTTCCAGGACAGAATTGCTTATTTGTCCAGCAGTCCAGGTCACTTCCAATGTTCTTTGCCAGCACACTAATTGAAATGCGACAATTTTTCTTAAGTCTTCCTTATTCAGTGCCCAGCTTTCTTATTTGCACCTTAGTCCTCAAAGGAACCTCCTTGTTTTTCAACACTTTAAAGAAGTCTTGTGCAACATATTTGCCCAAATGTAATACGTTACTTGATTTCTTGATTGCTGTATCCATGAGCTTTGAGTGTGGATTCGAACAAGATGAAATCCTTGAAAATGTTGATATCTTTTCTTCATCGTGATATTTTCTATTTTCCTTTATGAAAGGAAAGAAGGCTAGCACTTCCCTTGAGGAGGCTGGAAAAGGCCCTCAGGCCTGACAGTACACATCTTATTAAAGTGTGACTACTTATTTCTTTTGCATCTCACCATGGTTTCCATGTAGAGATCCCATTCACTGACCTGTATTGATGTCCTTCACTCAGCCAGGGGTGCATCTCATTTCAATGGTCGTAAGCTCCATTCCCCCCAAATAATACAGTTTTCAAAAGATGAGATTCTTGTAATCTTTCTTACCCTGTTAATAGCCTAAGATTATGTGATAGTACTGAAAATAGAAAATTATATAAGTGTCTGCATTAATGAGAAAAATGTGAACTTAGAAACATACTATCTCTAGCCTCAATGTTGGAATAGATGTCAAGATTTCAGAAATGCTTTATATAGTTATGTGAAGTCCTAAAATATTGCTGATGAAGAAACTAATGATGCCTTTCAGACATAATTAAAACTCAATGAATCTTTATGCTTATTATCTTTTGTAAGTCGTTGTGCTTGACTATCATTCTCAGCATATCTTCTGTATAGAACATGAATTTGTCCATCAAATTCACTCAGAGTATTGGTTTATAATAAGCTTGTTACAAGGACATCTGACAATTTCTAAACCTAACATCAACTAAGGTCAAAATAACTAAAAACTGATATACTTTTTAAAGAGAGAAAAACTGTCTCATGAAAGATAATAATTTTCTAGTGTTCAGTGTAAGACGTGAAAAAGATTTTAAATGAATGATCAAGGTTCACGAGGGTGGGAGGGGGAAAAAACAAGGAGCTGATATGAAGGGCTGAAGTAGAAAGAAAATATTTTGACGATGATGATGGCAACATATGTACAGATGTGCTTGACACAATGGATGAATGTGTGGATTGTGATAAGAGCTGCTAAGATCCCCCAATAAAATGATTAGACAGATAAAGGCTAGCCGTGTCCTGCCTATGAAGCTTTGCCCACCATGATGGCTTTGAAACAGAGAAGATCATTCTCCATGATTTTCATCTTCAAGTAAGGGGCCCTAGTGTTTCTGATGAAGTGTTATTTTTGACGCTTTTTAAAGCATCATGTGAATGTACCTGGCAGGTGTGGAGCTAGTTCGGAGCATACACATCGTGCGGAAGGACCTGGTGCATCATTGACCCTGACTGACTCCCTGCTGGAATTTCTTTGAGAAGGAAAGACTCCAGAGGACCGAAGACGCAAGTAAGGTGATCGATTCTGTTATTTGGCGCACATACAGAAAGTTTTAAACAATCATCCCGGGGATCATGCAGTCAGAAAACTGGGTGTATGCCAAGCCAGTTGACAAAGGACTCTTGTATCACAATATTAGTGCTCTGTGATTGGTTGACAGAGAAGGGATGGTGGAAGAGGTGTCATCTCTGTTGTTGATACTGTGGAGATAAGCCTGTTTGCCATGACATAGGCATGCTGTTTTTGTTAGGTCCCACTGAGTTGGCCCCAAATCAAAGCAAGCAACCAAATGAAACACTGTCTGGTCCTGTGCCATCTTCATAACTGCCGCTGTACCTGAGCCTGTTGTTAAAGCCCCTGTATAATCTCTCTTGTGGAGAGTCTTCCTTTTTTCCATGACAAGACTTTACCAAGCCTCATGCCCTTTGCTTCAGAGGTATTGTGGTTCTAGCTCAAGACCACCTTAATAAAGTGAAGAGAAAATAATAATAATAATTATTACTATCTTCTTCTATAATTAAGTGGAGCTACAAGTTAGATTTAAAACACATTATGTCAGGCTGAGCCCCGGTGGCGTAGTGGTTGTGCGCGGGACTGCGGCGCACTGGGACGGAGGTTCAATTCCAGCGGTGGGGCTGGGCCTCCTACTCCCACCGCGGGAGAGCAGTGATGCCCCCCCAAAAATAAATAAATAAAAATAAATAAACAAAACACATTATGTCACAACCAGTCAAGTTCTAATTGGAAGCCTAGTGTGCTCTTTTTTCTTGCAAAATCAGTCAGAACCTATAATTTGAGAAGAAGCGTAGAAATGGTATGTTTAAAGAAATTGCTAATTTTGTGTCTATAAACGGGCTAATACATGGTATACTGGAGCCGTGTGGAATTTGCTCTTCCCTTGTGCAATGTGTGTGTGTTCTCCTAGTAGAAATAGATTTTTTTTTTGTGGGCATCACTGCCTCTGGTGGTTGTGGGTGCTGCTCACGAGAGCCACCGCTGGATTTGAACCGCCAAGACCGCGGGCCACAGTCCCGCACTCAACCACTTACACCACCGGGCCCTTAGAAATAGATTTTTAGCAGATTCCATGGTGCTTGACTTTGTACAGGGTATGATTTCTCCATCCTCACTTTTTCTCATGCTCATGTGCATGAGGGTGCATCTTTTCCCTGCACTTGTTTCAACTGTCTGCTGCGCCAATCATCCGAGACGCGGAACTATGTGAAGCAGAATGTGGCATCAGCATTGGAGAAAGGCTTATTAACACTCTTCAATATGCAGATAACGCAACCTTGCCTAGTGAAAAGAGAGAGGGACTCGAAGCACTTCCTGATGAGCGTCAAGGGTCGCAGCGCGCCGTATGGCTTGCAACTCAATGGAGAGAAACTCCAAGTCTTTACAAGTTGGCCGGTAGAAAATATTAAGATGAAGGAGCAAGGATCGAAGGTGTCAAGGATTTTGCCTTACTTGGGTCCACAATCCGTGCTCATGGATGTAGCAGTCAGAAATTATTTGATGTATTATCGCATGGGGCAAATCTGCTGCACAAGCCTTCTTTTAAAGTGTTGAAAACATTTCATCTTACACCCTTGGACATGTGATCAGGAGAGACCAGTCCCAGGAAAAGGACCTCCTGCTGGTAAAGGACAGGGGCGGCACAAAAGAGGAAGATGCTCAAGGAGATGGCTTCCCACAGCAGCTGTAGCAGCAGGCTGAAACGGATGGACAATTGTAAGGAATAGTGCTCAACAGGGTTGTTTCATTCTGCTGTACACAGGGTGGCTGTGGATTGGAACTGGCACCTAACATCAACAGTGAAAATTGAGTGCCAGCGACCCTAGGTGCGTGTTCCTGTTGCACATGCTAAGTTGTGGGATCTTGGATTATCCCCCAAATCAAACCCATTTCCACTATTAGTCAACTTTGACAAATAGCAATCCTACAGGACCGACTCTAACCGACCCTGAGCGTTTCCGAGGTTGTAAATCTTTCTGCAAGCAGAGTGCTACCTCTTTCTCCTGCACAGTGACTGATGCGTTTAAACCACCAACTGTTCAGTCAGCAGTCAAAGACTTAACCACTACGCCAGCGGGACTGCTTTAAACAGGTGACTTAGATTCTTCTGAGCGTCAGGCCATATATTTCTACCAGTTTGTCCGGCTGTAGTAACTTGTGTGTAACTTTGATGCTGGACACTAGATCTACCATTTATATTTCAAATACAAGCAGGGTTACTCAGAGTAGCATCCAAACTGCAAAAAACAAAAAAAAACAAAAAACCCTACAAGTCGCAGCCTGGCAATCTATTTCAAAAATTTTACCAAGTTAAAATCTGATAAATGTCAACAGAATGGTATCCAATGTAGCACTGGAAAATCAGCCCCGTCGGTTAAAAGACACATAAAATACACAGTGCTGAAACAATGGATTGGAGGATACCGAGAGTAGTGAAGATGGCGCAGGCTGGGCAGCGTTCCGTTCTGTTGTCCATTAGGTTGCCATGAGCTTCCATTGGGAACAATAGTGGTGGGTCTGAAGAGAGCACAGAGCAGTCTATTGTACACATAGTACACTTGTGTGCCTAAATCAAAGGTCTTTTCTTTTTTTTGTTTTGTTTTTTTGGGGGGCATCACTGCTCTCTGGTGGTGGGAGTAGGAGGCCCAGCCCCACTGCTGGAATTGAACCTCCATCCCAGTGGGCCGCAGTCCCGCGCACAACCACTACGCCACCGGGGCTCAGCCCTCAAAGGTCTTTTCTTTTGACTAAACTACCTGCCAAAAATGATTCTTTTCAATGAATTCTTTACATAATGCTAAAAGATTTCTAACTACACCATAATTGTTCTGGAAAAAGATGGACATAGACAGCATATAGTAAAGGCTTTACTGGGTTGGTGTTATGCTAGCTTAAAAATAGCTAGTGCTGGCTGAGCCCCCGTGGCCTAGTGGTTGTGTGCGGGACTGCGGCCCACTGGGATGGAGGTTCAATTCCAGCTCCACAGGAGCAAAGGCTGGGCCTCCTATTCCCACCACCAGAGGGCAGTGATACCAAAAAGAAAAAGAAAAAAAGAAAACAGCTGGTGCTAACAGTGGTATGGTAGAAACAAAGTCCAAGTTATTGATATTAAAGTAATAAACCTTGATTAATTTTTTTGAACAGGATATAGGGAAGACATTAAGCAAACAGAATTCTCTTTGGATTTTTTTTTTCAGTTTTCTATCATATAACTAAACATGGTTTATTGAATATTTACTATGTACTAAAAGTTTTTCGTATATCTTTTTATTAGCATATAATCTATAGATCATACAATTCAATAGTTCCATCATATCAAGAACAGTTGTGTGGTCATCGCCACAATCTGTTTTAGAACATTTTCTTCATTCTTCTATTCATTATTAGCTGCCCATTAAGCCCAACCTCCCCTGCCATAGCCCCTAAGGAACTGTTTACTCTGTTATTATCTCTATAGATTTACCTATCCTGGATTTTATATACTGGAAAGTATTAACAAATAAACACAAACTCTAACAAGAAGAACAAAGTAAAACAGAAAAAAAGCCTAAATTGAAAAATATTAAAAACTGGAACCTATTTAAATATGTTAAATTTAAATATTCAAATAGAGGGGATCAAATGTTAGGGTGCCAAAATTTAACCTAAGTTCATTTGAAACAATCCACGGTCCAAAGCATTCTGTATGTTAACAAGACTATTCGCTCCACTGGTCCGTGGCCAGGGGGATTCAGCAGGGGCTTAATCCATGTGTATTTCCCCTTCCCTTAAAAAAAAAAAATGGAAGCAGCTTAAAAATGGGTCAAAGGGGAAATCAAATGATATTACATTTTGACCTAACGATGTCTGCAATAATTGATTTTGCAATGTTCTCTGTTTGTAAAAGAGACTATTGACTATAATCAGAGGGAATTCAAGAGGGGCTTAATCCATGTGTGAACCCTGCAAATGGATTTGGGGCTCCCACTGTCATCCATAATCTCCTGTGAACCAGGTATTCACCATTTAAGTTCTCATAGCATTCCCTCCTTTAGATTTGGACTATGTTATTTACACCCTTGGATCACACAGGCTGGTGTGCTTCTTCCATGTGGACTTGGCTCACGTCTCATTTACATAGCTACTAGTTTGAAAACAAGTCTTTGAGATTCCAGCCATTCTTATTCTTTTTTCTTTAACATTTTACTGGGAGTGCTTAGAGATATTATAACAACTCATAATTCAATTAGACCAAGTATAATTGTATAATTGCTGCCACCATCATTTTCAAAACATTCCTTTTTCCTAAACTTGTTGATAACAGCTTCCCTTTTTTCCCTCTCTCCCCCAACCTATTCCCCCCAAATCCTTATTATATATATATATATATATATATATATATATATATATATATAAATTCTGACAACTATCTTATTTGATAGGTACTTAGTTCCTCTTCCTAAGGAGCCCTGATTGGGAAAGGGATTTACATGTTGAGCTGTTTATTGCAAGGTCTGAAGTTCAAACCCATTGGTGACGCCAAGAGAGAATGAAATGCAGTCTGTTACGATAAAGATTTTCAGTCTTGGAAACCCTAGGAAACAATTCAACTCTTCCCTGGAGGGTGGTGATACATTGGAATTGACTCAATGGCATTAGCTGCATTATTTTCTAAAGGCGCCACAGTGGCACAGTGGGTTCAATGTCAGGCTGCTATCCAAAAGGTTGGTGGTTTGATCCCTCAAGCTGCTTCCATGGGAGAGAAATGAAGCAGTGTGTTTCCTTTGGGACCTGATAGACCAGTTCTAGGATTGCCTTATAGGATCGCTATGAGGCAAAGCAATATGATGTCCAGGGGTTGGGTTTGATTTTATGATTGTTTTCATTCTAAAGCTAAGAAAACCGAGGCTCAAGGCAGCTAAGGTCACACCGCGAGTAAATAGTTTGCTGTTATTTTCCTAGAGGCAGCTTGCCTCCATAATCTGCCATCCTAATTGAAATGATGTAAACTTGAAGGGTTTTTTTCTCATTGAAATTCCATGTTTCTAGGGCTGAGTCCCTAGTGGTTGAGTGCGGGACTGCGGTCCGCGGGCTTGGCAGTTCAAATGCAGTGGCGGCTCTCAGGAGCAGCGCTGGGTAGCTCCCACGACCACCAGAGGGCAGTGATGCCCCCCCCAAAAAAGAACAGAAATTGCATGTTTCTAAGAAAAGAAAGGTTAAATGCAACTGTCCAAGGATTTTAATAAAAATAATATTTTGATAAATTTGTTGGCTAGCTTTGGGCTCTGGGTGGAACTGTCGTATGCTTAAGGCTAAGATTCAGATATAAGCTTCTTCTAGTTTCTGTCTCCTCTGAAGGTGAAATTGCTTTACATACAGTCCAGATGAGGTCTCCACATGAATAAATTTGCCAACAGGTACTTGCAATAATGAAATGTTGAATTACTTGCTAGCATCTTGGCATCAACGTTTACTGAATCACTCCCAGGCAACTTTCAGAGTCATGCCTGGCTGTTATTTGACGGCCACGAATAGATCGTTCTAATGCTCTGGTGGTGCTGCTGTGAACTTGGCATCGGGCTGCTAAGCACAAGGTCAGAAAATTAAACTGTTCCACAGCAGAAAGATGAACACAAAGACTGTCTGCTCTTGCAAATATTTCGTCTCAGAAACCCTAAGGTGAAACACTCCTCTCTCCTATAGGGAGTAGCGCAGTGGTTGTGAGTGAGTAGTTCAGAGACTTTCATGCCAGTCCCCCTGAGAGTGCTATTCAAGTGTCCTTATGAAAATATCAAATAAACCACTGGTGGTGTAGTGGTTGTGTGCAGGGCTGCAGCCCACAGGGCTGACGGTTCAAATCCAGCAGCAGTTCTCCAGGAGCAAGACTGGGCTTCCTACTCCCACCAGGGCAGGGATGCCACACACACACACACACACACACACACACACACAAAGATGTCAAATAAGAAAACTGAGACTCAGGGAAAATGAGCATCAAAGATAACTACATACATAGACTGATCCCTGGGTAGATCAAGCAGTTTGAACAGAGGCAGCATGTTAAAAGATTAGAAGTTTGAGTCCATCCCAGGATGCCTTAGAAGAAAGACCTGGTGAACTAAAATCCAAAAATCAGCTAATAAAAGTCCTGTGGAACACAATTCTGCTCTAACATACATGGAGTCCTTATTGAGTTAGAATTGATTCAATGTTGACAGGTTCTTGGAGAAATTGACATTCCAGGCCAATATTTAACTCTTCCCTCTAGAGTCGCTTCATGTCGACTGCTTTGTCTCCTGTCTTTTTTCAGGGTCCCGTATAGTTGCTAAGTGTATTGAATGATATGAAAATTACATGTATATCTTTGATGTCACATTGGATAATTTTGCAAAAATAAGTGATATAAACTCCTCCAAAGAAGCACATTCCAACAATCTGTCAGTTTGTAATGACCTGTGTGCTGCTGTGCTGCTGGAAGCCAGCTATGCCACCAGCATTTCAAATGCCAGTGGGGACCTCCATTGTAAGAAGGATTTAGCAGAAAGCTTCCAGACTATGGACTAAGTAGGAGGAAGAAAGAGACAGTCTGGTCCTGAAAAACTATCCACTAAAAACCTTATGGATAGCAGGAGAAAATTGTTTGATTTAGTGTAGGAAGATGAGCCCTTCAGGATGAAAGGCACTTATATGGCAAAGCTGCCTCCTTAAATTAGAGTTGATCTTTAGGACATGGGTGGTTCTAAAGTTTTAGAACCTCCATTTGATGATGGGGCACTATTCAAAATGAGAAGTAGTCACTATAAACATCCATGAGTAATTAGAATATGGGATATATAAAATATGAATATAGAAGAATCAGAAGTCATGAAAAATGAAATCAAGTCCATAAAGATTGATATCCCAGGTATTAGTGAGTTGAACTGATACTAGCAATTTTGAACTAGACAATTATGCTTTTTATGCTGGAATGACACATTTAAAAGAAATGATGTTACAGTTATTATCAACAAGAACGTTTTGTGTTAGTCTGGGTTGACTGGAGAAATAAATTCATAGATGCTCATATGTATTTAAGTAAGAGTTTTATATCAAAGAGTAATTGCTTATTAAGAAAACATCCCAGCCCAGTTCAGATCAAGTCCATAAGTCTGAAATTAGTTCATATGCCCAATACTAGTCTGTAAATTCCTCTTTAGACTAACAACACATGAAATGATGCTGAATGAAGAAAGAGCACAAGCCAGTGGGTGGAGGGTCTTGTGGATCCAGTGGCAGTGGAAGCATCTCAATGCTGGCATGGGTCTCTCCAGCTACAGCGTTCTGACTCCATCAGCGTAGCACCATGCAGCTTGCCCCCAGGAATGTCTCACAGGGAGAGTGTATGTCTCACTTCCAGGAAGAAAGACAAAGCAGAGGGAGGGTCAATCTGGCTTCCAGTAAGCTATTTTTTCTCTGTTGCACCCCCAAATGAGGTTATCAAGTTGTGACCTGATTGACAGGCTAGACTCTACCCCACCCTCAAGTTGATAGTGGATTATGTAACTGACACACATTTCCAGATCTATCTTGAAGTATATGTCTACAAGGAGGACAAATTTTATTAGACAGGGTTCTCTAGAGAAACAAAACCAGAACACATATGATTCTATCTATCTATCTATCTATCTATCTATCTATCTATCTATCTATCTATCGAGAAGGAATATAACAGCTAATTAGTCCACACAGTAGTATAGAGGACTTGGTTCAACTCACTTACATGGACCAGTTAATAAAGTGGAAGCCCTTCAACTCACATGGGCTTCCAGGTCCAAGGTCAAGAAAGCAGGCAGCAGGGCAAGCAGAGTCTGCCCATAGGCAGCAAAGAGCAGGGTGGACTGCCAGGCCCAGATGGGATATCAAAAAAAAAGAAATGCTCAACAACAAGATCCACCAGCCTCAAGTTCCAGTGATATCTGCACCAGCAGTGTGGCAAAGCAGGTCTCAAAGGAGCCTCAAACTCTAGCAATATGACCCGTGAATTGACCTGGTCCACAGGAAATTTAGCTCACGGGTTGAGACAGAGAACTAGCTAAAGCAGCAGCACAGTTCCCTAGCATGTTTCAATCACCAGAGAGCTAGAGGGTAGGGGGCAGACCTGCAGTGCCATATATCTCTGTTCTCCAATCAAACTGTGACGTGATTAATCCCATATGTTTTTATTAGCCAGGTTGGCACAATAAACCTAACCATAACACCAGTTAATACAACTATTATTCGAATTTATATACCAACTACCAAAACTAATGATGAAAAAAATGTTTTAATTCTATTACCTTCTTGAATCTGAAAATTATTAAACATGAAATCAAGATGCGCTGATAATTATTGGGGACAGGAATACTAAAGTTGCAAACACTGATGAGGGATCATTAATTGAAAAATGTGGCCTTCATGATAAGAAAAAAGAACCATCCAAGATTGCAAGATAGAATTTTATAAGACCAATGACTTATTCATTACAAAAACTTATTCAACAATATAAAGTATGACTACACATGTGAATACTCAAAAATCCAATTGACTACATTTATGGGAAAAGATGATAGAAAGTCACTATCATTAATCAAAACGAGGCTAGGGGTGATTGTAGAACAGGTAATAAATTGTTCATATAAAAGTTTAGGTTGAAGCTAAGGAAAATGAAAATAAGTCTATAATGCCAAAGTACAATCTTTATTATATACATTCCATCATAACTTAGAGAACATCTCAAGAACAAAGTTGATGCACTAAACACTAATGAACAAAGACCGGAGGAGTTATGTGGGATAAAACACATGAACATCATATATGAAGAAATAAAAAAAATCATTACAAAGACAGAGAAAGAAAAGAGAAAAGTGGGCTGAGCCCCGGTGGCGTAGTGG